>DVQP01002935.1:0-11615 GCA_018231745.1 Danaus eresimus
AAAAAATAAATCACGCGTAGTTTATCCGAAAAATATTGGTTTCATTTAGATGATTAAAACTAGCGAAAATCTAACATCTTATAACACATATAGTAATTGCTCTTATTTAAATGATATGCTTTCGTTTTATTAAATTTTTGTATGAAACTGCAGTATACTATATTCATTATAACATAAAATATATGGAGTAAATATAATTTTAGACGGCAAATATACAAACAAAATAAATTAAGAACACGTTCTGAATGAAACTTCAAATGATCTAAAATAATTTATTTATTTTTTTGTTGCTCCTTTTATAAAACAATGGTTTATTAATTATCTTATGAAATCATATTATATTTTTATACAATAAACATACCTATACAATGGGAACTGTCTACAAAGATGTATGATATTTACAATATATTTTTTTAAATAATAAAATAATAATCAGACGATATATATAATGAACTTACAATTCTTTATTTACACACACTAGTCACAACATTAACCAATCATTAGTATTTATATTAAATATAAATAAAAATAATAATATACTTTTAAAGGAATTTTAACTGTTTTGATAATTTTAACTCTCCTGTTAAACTAGTGCGCGCTTTTCTTTTCATTCAATTTCATAAACAACTTCAATCCATCTCAAAAAATCTTTTGATTTAAATTAAATACTGGAATCCTTCTTTATATAATAGAAACAAAAATACGAGTTTTTTTTTTATTATTAAAAAAAAGTTTATAGATATTAATTATTACACAACTGGAAATAGCGTAAATCACAATTTTACTCATTTTTTACACTATTATATTCCACAAAATATTTATTATACATATTTTTATAACAATATTAACAATATTCAAGCAAATTCGCATATCAACAATTAATCTTAACTATATTTTCATTGCAAATTATTTAATACTGGCAATTCTCTATACCGTGGAAGGTTATTGCTTTATTTCCTTACTAAGTGAAACTTATCTACGCGCTTACATAATGCACAAAAATACTCGTTATCTTATAAGATTTTTTACATTCTATAAGCATGCTTCACAAGGCACTATTCTAGCGAGAATAACTATTTATAATTTATGGAAAACAATTTGAACAACTTCTATTAAATTCGGTTTAAACTCCGAAATGGGCCTAAAATTACATTTTACGGCAACAAATCAACGTTAAATACAAACAAAAAAAAATGTTTGATTAAAAAAATATTGAACAGAAAACTTTGCACAATTATAACTATGTAAATGCTGACTCCAAAGCACTCTTGGATTTTTATAAATAAGCTTTATTGTAAATATATAACTTTTAAACTAGGTTGGCGTTTGTATTGCTTTTTATAATTACATGGACGCGAGTGAAAACAAAATCTATGGCTAACATTACAAAGTTTTTGTCATATCGAATAATAAATTGTAAAATTAGGATAATAAAGAAACAATTCCATAATAATCAAAACGTTTTATTATTCTCAGACCATTGTGCGGAAAACATTAACGCAAAACTGATATCACAGCATTTTGTATTTTATGAATTATCACGATAATCTTCAATAAGAATTATGTACATAACCTCCATTAGGGTCAACACTCAGACATCGATAACAAAAGCATTATTAAGTGAATCTTATAACGCTAACTTCAATTTCTCAGTCACTTTTATAAACAATTATATATAACTATATATAATATTACTATAAATGCCCTTAATATAAGCCATCCGATGTTATGCGAGCTATCAAATGAAATAATTGCAAGCAAAATCAAACAAACATCGGTCATCCATCAAGGACGCAGCCTCCGTAACGCTGAGATATCTATTTTCGCTGATCATTCCTTTACCAAATTATATTTCCCCTCGTCTTAGCCATAAGTTGGAAAAGGCACCAGTCATGCCAGTTTAATCATTTATTACAATGTCAATCAACACAAACAGTATTGTTACAATAATTTACTGATACCTAAAGAAACTTGCAAACGTATCTAATTTTCAAATTATCATTGATATCTATTGCAATTTATAAAAAAATATATATGTAACATTATTGACAACAAGGTAAACTATATATATGAAATATAGTTTACATATTATAAGCAAAATATAAAAACAACCGCATTAAAAATGATTTAACGAGTGGGCAATTGAAGTCTATGTCAGTTATCACACAATATCGGATCAGCATGGCGTGGTGTAATCACTTGTTAATGAAGCCCGCGCCGTGTCTGTGCTCTATCACCGCAGGGAGGCCACTATCTCGTTGCTCATGCTGTTTTGCTGGCTCGATGCATTCGTGTTTTTGGAGCATTGCTGAAATTACATTTTCGGTAGTATCCGACTCTAATTGTATTAAATTTTGCTGTGCTTTTGGAATTAATACGAGAACTGTTATCTTAACTTGGCAAAGGACCGCTTATGACTACTTTAAAATAATATACGGATCTTATATTAAATATGTTGGGAAAATGTCATGAATTTGTCATTAATTATATTTAATAATAGGCTTAATACTAACCATATAATTAATAAATTTTCACATTATGCTTTTTATGATTTTTTTTTATCGCGGTGACTAATTATAGCGCGTTTCTATTAGATAATATGTACATGAAGAGCATTAATTACAGAGTTATGAGTAAGTAATGAACAATAATTAAATAAAACTCATCGTTCAAAGTAAGTTTTCTGTAAAAGGTCGATATATTTGTTTAGGAATTAGGTCATTACGTCATAGCAAGTTTGTTAAAATTAAGTTAGTAAGTGTAGATAGAATTACGACGGCAGGACTAAATTATGAAGTACGGTTTGATTAACAGCTATAAAATAATTTGTAATACAAGTTTTAATACTGTTAATTTTGTATTTAATAGTTAGAAAAAACTGTAAGTGTTATCTTACCAGTTGTCTGGATTCCCAGGCTTTCATTGCGCTCTTATATTTTTCGAATTCGTGACACCAGTCCGAGTAAACTTGTTTATACTCCTGAGATTTGTTAGGTTGGGTACATCTTAAACAAACAAAACATATTCTTTCAAATGAAAAAAATGTAAAGCATATCTAAAAAAGCTTAAATTTGTTTTATGAATTTCTTAGCTACATGAGATTTGTGAGAGAAGTTAATAATAGTTTCAGACTTTCAGTTACCTGTGAATATCTATGTCTAAATTATACGAGGCGATGAGTGTGGGCCCGTAATAGCATTCGTAACGTCCTCTGTCAGAATCTGACACTGACAGTAACACTAAACCGCGCTCTGACGTCTGAAGCACTCGCTCCCAGCTGTCAACATACTCCTTATAATTACCACTATAAATTACAATTAAAAGCAGTTAAGTTATATGTGTAACTAAAAAGCACTTATCTATTTATCTACTATACTTTTGATTATATTAATAATTCTAATGTTTGTACGGAATGAATTTAACGCTTATGTATAATACGACTTACTTGTAAATTATTTTATAACGACCCTTCTCCCTGGAATGGTGGTACCAAGTGACGTGCTGATCTTTTAGCGACTCTGGCGTTTTTCCAAATGCCGCCAGATGTACACTCTGACCGTAGCCCGCCCTAACTGTTTTCAGAGGGGCACTGGCTTCACAGATCGATGGTGTAGAGTTTGTAGCGTCGTGAAGTAGCCCGGGGGCGTATGGACGACATGCTCCCACTTCCTTGTCCCAACCGCAGTAGGGGTCTAGCACACAGCGCACGCAACTGTCGTAACTAAGGGGAAGCAGTTTTGTAAACTTAGAAGGGTTTATTTTTTTATCTTCTTTTGTAGTATTGTTTGACGAGTTCAAAGTTCATTTCTTCACTCTTTGATAGTTATTTTTTGTCAAGAAAGATGAAGTTTTCGGTTAGTTTAATTACTTCACTTTCTGTTCTCCTCTTTTTTTTAATTTTCAAAGTCTCATAAAAAAAATCGTATATTTTTAAGAAATGTACACTGTTTTTTTTTACTCAATTTAAATTTTAAATTTTTTGTTTAGTCTCTTTAAATAGTTAATTTGACAAATATGTTTTTATCTGGTGGACTGGTTTTTAATTCTAAAAATTATGTTTTTATTTAGACATCACAGAAATTGTCTGTTATTAAGAAACCATAGTTATTAAAATCAAATAAACGCTTAATAATTTGTTACGAACTTTTACTACGTATTATAAATATATCTTGTTACTTAATTAATGTCACGGAAGTTAATCTATGAAAATATTACATTTAATGCATTATAATAATGGTTTAAAATAATCCATATATAGCTAATTTAGTAATACACAGGGTTGGTATTGTATTTTCCGTACTATGTCTATCAAGATGACCGAGCGGTTAAACGCAAAAAGCCACAATATATTCGTTTTAATTTTATATTTACATTACTTAACTATTGGTTCATGAACAGTTAAAAATTCTTGATTAGACCCTTTCTTTGGTCCTTATAATGCTATATAACTTAAGATTCAGTAACTTTTGCAATTGTTATTGCTATTTGGTTCCGAAAAGATATTTAAGATCTAAACAAACAATATATTCTTTTCGCGACACTTATTCATTTTACAGTAACAACCTTAATTCTAGCTCCAAAAATGAACTGAGAAACACAAAATAAGGAAAATCATGAAGCACTATACTGAATAATGAACTAAGATTACAATTTTACGACATTATTTACATAATCACGACGAAGTTTTTTGTTTATAGTTATGTAAAACATTTACTATATTAAATATTAGAATTATTTAGTGTTTTGTATCAATTCATTAAGGGAATAAATCAAATGACTCACCGATGCGCGCACGCACGTAGCGGAAGTTGTCTCAGTCTATTGTCTGTGGCGAGATATAGCTCGTGAAGCTGTCTTGAGATCGCTAGAGCTCTGACGGGCTCGTCCCCAGCGGCGCGCCACACATCTGCCACTCGGGATCCACCGCCCGTCCACTGAACTATCTTATATACCTCACCCTGACCTAATAATAATGGCAATTAATGGAATTGAGAACACTATCGTTCTCTATACTATCGCTACTTTCTCTTATACTTGAAAACACCTTGACCTGAAGTGACAAACCAAGGCTCATAGGAAAAAAAAAAACGGAGAGAATTATATTGACAGTACAAGAAACACGAAGATTTTAAAAGCCCATGGAACTCGCTAAAATCTTATGTTAATGAATGCCATAGTGAAGTATTAAAATTGTATGAAAATAAGATACTTTAGGTTTTATTGATTTTAAATTTAGTTTTTGCCTACATATTATCACATCAAAAATTAGCTTTATCAGTATTTTATTCTGTATAACAATTTCAAAGTTTAAGGTAATTCAAAGTTTACAAAGGCAACACATGGGACAAGATGTATTTTAAACATTTTGTCTTTATATTAAGGAAGTTTAAACAAATTAGTTTTGTAAGATTATATTAATCAAAATTTCAATTTTTTAATATATACATAGATATAAAGCAAAACATCAAGCAACATAGTAATTTATTATATTAGTTTCCGTATGTTATTATTAGAAGAATTAGTTAAAGTAACTTACTGGTACCAGCATAGAACACTGTATATGTGATATCATCTCCGAGCATATCAACAAACTGCCTGTCTACTACTAAAGTTGTGAGGACTAGATCACGTTTGTAAAACGCTGGAGTATCTCCTTCATGACGCACCGCAGAATCCATTAACGGATGAGACCTACGGATTATAATGAATACATAAAAAATCAAATCATTATCTATCATAAATAATTTATAAACATATGAATTAAAATTAAACGAGCCATTGTTAAGAAAATTTCTTGCGTCAAATAAAATCATTGAAAGTATAATTTAAATGTTACTATTGATAATATTTTAATGAGAACACCGGGTTTTGTTGAAATTATCGGAGTTCGTTAAAATTTACTGAATATAATTTGGTATGTTTTAAAATATATATTAAAGCGTACGCATTTACATACACGAAATCAATCGAGTGAAATCATTTTTGAAATTTATAATTAATGGGTTGTAAATCAGGGGATGAATCGGAATTACAGGGTACAAACAATCACGTTGACTCCCGAATAAGCTAAGGGAATAGTACAAAAGCAATAATAAATCAGATGTAACTCGACACCAAGATCAATTAAGATGTGGGTAGGTGGGTGACCCAATTAAACTTACACCGCAACGAAACACATGCGTCGCGAAACTAATGTCAGGTTGATGTTGGGATTAGTCTCGGGAAAACACACCTATATTAAGATTTTCCATTAACCTTGTATAGTTCATATTGAATTGCTAGTTTATATTGTTTAATGCCACGAACAGTTGGTTTCATATAGGCTTTTGTTACATGCATTAATAGTAATTGGCTGAAATGGCTTTATTTTCTGATTTTATGTCACAACGTCAACGTTGTTAAAGTTAGAATAGAGTTTTTTTTTATTTGACATATTTTTCAATCATAAAATTTTATATATTTTAAACAAAAGCAGTGTATTTTTAACATTTAAATATTATTTTTATATGTTTTAATTAAACTTCCTTAAATTGGGCTCAACTCAAATATCTATATATAAAACGTAGTCAGATTGCAGTATTGATAATAATTATTTATTTGATTCAAGGATAAAATTCGTAATAGAGCCGTTACCTTATAAAATTAAGTACGTTGTCGGGCAATGCCTCAGTAGAATTTACACAGGTTCCCGGTCGTGGGGAGGGTACCCTGGCTCTTAGTACTGGCAGCCACGCTGAACTTGAAGTCGCCTGTATCAAAACATTACAATAGCAGAAATCGAAGTACACATCAATAAAATTTATGTTTATATTACATATTTAAGAATTAAAATAAATAATTATTAGTAATATAAATTAGCTACAAGAACAGTTTTATTTCTTCCATTTTCATGTATAAGGCTCAGAAACCAGAAGTAAAAACACAATCATAACATATAATATTGTTATATCGTTGTCTCTACCTAGGTTATCTTTTATTTTTAATCTGCACAATTATAATAAAATTTACCAGTAAACTGCATTATGTAAATAAAAATAATGAAAATTCTTTGAGGTCTCATTCGAAGCGAAATAAATAATAAATTAATATCTTTCGCAATGAGATGATATGACATATTTAACCGTAAAACTGAATATACTATGTAGTGAACATAACACTAACTTGCTCTTTGAACCTGCCGGCAAAAGCTTCTTGAATATCTTCCATGGTGAATGTACAAATTGCAGATCCGATTAAACCATCACTGGCGCCGGTCGTAAAAGCTGCGTAGAATCTACTGGGGTCACCAGGCATTTGATATACGCTCTCTATATGAATAAAATGAACATATTGAAAAGACCCCATAACATAAACGTATAAAATGCTATGAGAATACTATGGAAGTGCACATTCTTCAAGTCATTCTAGCCCATTCAGATTCAGTTTATGCCAATGTTTAAATACGGCATTACAGACGAATATTTTTGATTTTATATATGTAATAATTTTATGAAGAATAAAATATAAATTTATTATAAATCATCCACGTTGTAATTGGTCAGGGTTCCAAAATAAAAGACTGAATAGTTTTCATATGATAATCAATAATGTATATTTTAAATAGAAAACTTACGTATTTCATCAAAGTAGAATGGAAATTCTCCTGGTATGCTACAGTTCAGCCTGGCTTTCAAATAAGTAGCCCAATTTTGGCTTAGAATGTGCTTGCCGCCGGTGTCATGTTTGCATACTCTTGCTACCCGAGAGTAAACTGCTTTCCCACAATTCATGAACTCCACGGCGGTTTCACGAAAAAAGAAAAGAACGTATTCACCGACGTCAAATGACCCCACGAAATTGGTTTCTGTAACAAATTCGTCAGATACTCAATTCGTAAATTCACACGAATAACAGCATATGCATTATAAAATAATTGAACACACGAATATCAATTTAAGAATATTTAATATATACGAGGGTAAGTTATAAAAAAACACTTACTATCCAGCCATTTGGAGTCATACTTGAGAGTCCGTTTGAAGTTAAACCTCTTTTGACCTGTTCGAAAATCAAAGAGGTCATTTCTAAATATGACCGGGTCCGCTTTAGTAAATTCGGCGTTAGTGCCCGCGTAAAGAGCTGGCAGGCCGCCGGGATTGCCCTGCGTGACCCACACCGCAGTGCTATTGTCTGCTGGGTCGTAGGGGCACTTGGCAACCCCCAAGCCCACTCCTGGCACGTATTCGTGCCTCGGTAGATGTGTCAGGTTCAACTGCATATTCAATTAAATAAAGGTAACCATACAATTATATATTTATTTTATATAATCATCTCTAACCTAAAATGATCATAAAAATGAACTATTAAATGTAGTAATGTTACTTTAAATTTTAACTGTTAAATAGTGTATAAAATATCTAGTCCCGGTATAAAACTTGGAACTAAAAGTTAAGGTAAATCTCTAAAGGTTTTAATCTGTCGCCGTCTTTAGTAAAATGTACAGAATTTCTTTTTAAATCGGCTATTCTTTTACTTAACGTTTTTTATCATTTAGAAACTATAAATTTCATTAAAACTTTAAATTACTTCATTTCACTAACATAAATTTTACATTTATTTCTTAGACTTAATATTGTTTACGTAACTAATTTCGAATACAATTGAAGTTGTTCTTACGGTAATGTAAAACGGAATCCATTAAATAAGTCATTTTCATTAAAAAGTCCTTGCACACTATTAAATTTTAAAGTTACTGCAATATTAACTATACCAAGTGCAGCCACACAATTAGAAATTAAATATTTGTATAAAGATCAAATACCTCATTAGTTTAATGAAAATTAGTTCTTGACTGTCCTTTTGTTACACTGTAAGGGTGGCTAAAAGTGGAGGATATTGCAAAAGTTTTATTATAGATTAACTTACATAAACCACGAAGTCTTTTGGACTGTGTGCGTTGGTGCCGCACACGTACAAGCGTTCACCATCGCCAAGCGGCTGCAGTACTCGGATGTGGTTTCTGCACTCAAACGGCTCTGATTTGCCTTTGCTTACACATCGCGCTACGTTACTTGCTTCTAATAGCAGTGCATCTCTCTGCAATATAATCAGAATTTGTATCTAGCTCTGTGTATATCTCACTATACGTATAGATAACTTAGAACCAAGCAATCTACGATGCTCTGCAAAGTACACAAGTCGTAACTTACTTCGAATCGATCTTATGCACAAAATGATATTGCAACGCGTAAACGTTGTTCTTAAACTGAATTTAATTAAATAACATACAAATAAATAGCTATGAAATATTTGAAATTAATTGCTTAATTTTAATTAATAACAATTTGCGTTTTGTCACTATATGATTACATTTTAAGTGGTGAGTTGATGCATTGTATACTGTAATTTATTTATTGCAATAAATTATAATTATAAAATATTTACCTCACAATGTGATTGACTTATATCTGACATATTAAGCTTAAATATTCGATCCCTGTAACAAAATGAATATTAAATAATGGCATTTTTTTTATTATTTTAAAAAGTTATATGAACATAGTATTTCATATCAAAATCTTTCGATGAGCAATTACAAATATTCAAAAGCCTTATACGAAAACATATCAAGAGACTAAAATTTATTTTCGTCTAAAATATCGCATCCAACCATTTTATTTCCACATGACAATGACAAAAAAAGTCTTTCAATTTAATTAAAATTTCAACAACACCTAGGCTGTACTACAAACATAATAAATATTTTTGATCGGACTGAACAATTATTTTATGAAACAAAATATTAAAATTGTAATCAGTACCTACATACATTGTTAAGTGAATTTGGTATACAATATAAAGTAATTAGGTCTAAACAAAACAGAATAATATTATTGTTTTCAGGTACTTTATATTTTACATTTTATATGAAAACGTGTTGTTTAAATGAAAATTGTTACGAATGTTACATAAATGTATTAAGAAAATCTCAAAAAATTTTACTCGAATTAAAAAATTTAATACGTAAACGTACTTTAATGATATTTGTTTAAATACTATAAATAAGAATGTTAAATTATTTTAAAATAGACTATAATTCGCCAGAGAAAACAATTTATGTGCACAGAATTATAGAGCAAATAAACGTCGAACGAAATTATAGGTAATGGACTTACATGACTCGCCTTCATTTTCAAAGGTAAAAAAGCTACAATTGTTTTGAATTCGTCCATAATATTTATATGGAATCATGAATACATGCGAGACATTAAAGAACTTTAATTTAAAAGCACTCTAATTTAATTTATCAGAAATAGTGACAATCAAAGAATTTAATCAGGGAATTTTATAGTGAAAATTTTTTACAATACAGACTTTTCATTATCGCTGTTCAATTACCGTGAAAGCTTTTTTTTTTGCTTCTTTTACAATTATCTATTGTGCTCTACATACTCATGTCTTAAAAACGTTTAGGATTTTTTTTATAATTTTCACATTATTATATTACATAGCACTGTTGCATATTTTGTACGAAGTCGAAAAATTATTTTCCTTTATAAAATATTACAGATGTCGTATTTTACATATATTTTAGGAAAAATATATACGTAAAACAGTTTTCTATACAGGTTTTATTTAAAGGAGCAAAATTAAGAATAAAATAAAAAAAAGTCTATTTAAATACACATTGGTTATTATTTAGCCGATATAGAATGAGAAGAGACGAAACCTCTTAGCATTCAATGGATTCACATTGCGGCTGCCGGGTCCATCGCGTTGTAGGGAGAGGAGCTTCAACAGTGTCTGTGACTTGCAACCTAGGCGTAGATTTAAGGGGCTTCTAACTAAAGCGCGTTAACCGCTCACCTCGGCTGTCCAAGCTCCTCTCCCTACTTGACCAAATTTGAAAAGAACCTACTAGAGCTGCCTTCGAAGCACGTTATATTATTTAACTATAGATGTAAAACAATTACCACAGACTAATTGTTTCAATCATCAGTGAACACAAATGTTCATAATATACAATTAATAAATATTGAATAAAAGTTCCTTAAAATATAAACTAATATGAATGTTGAATGCAATACAATAAAATTACTAACAGTTTAAGTATTATAACTTACATAGCACCGACGTAAAGCGTGTTTCTCTCTTCATTCATATACAGTGTACGATAAAAAAGATTCCCACAGGAGAACTCTCTTATGTGATCTGAAAAAAAGAACATTAACTTAACGATGTACTACACAATAATATCATCATAAATCAAAACACTTACACATAAGGCGCATTCATGTTTTTATGTCACATTGAACAACGTTTACACAAACTTTATTTATTCATCATATCTGCTAGCTACATGCTATAACACGTTTATAGCTTACCTCATTATTTAAGACTGTAACCAAATATGGTAATACATAAATGTAAATGATAGTAGGCACGATGTTTAGCACGATACCATACTGAAATACCGGTTAGTCGCAATTCATACAGCTAATTATGAACGGCCACAATAGAGGCGATTGGCAGGACTACACGCAAGCTCTCGTGACTGGTAAGAAGCGACAGCACAACTTGTATAACACGGACCTCTACTTAAATATATTAAAGTTTGCTAATATCATGTCCTTTTT
>DVQP01002936.1:0-11610 GCA_018231745.1 Danaus eresimus
CGATGACTTATCCGGGACAAATTAATTACATTGGAAATGCTTCTTTAACTAACTCATCACTAAATATTCTATTAGTCAAAAAGATGGGAGTTTGTATTTATGATAGAACGAATAAATACGCTTTAATTATTTAAGTTTTTTTTTTAATAAAGGGGTGTAAATTGCGTTTACTCAAACGTCTCCTGGGAAATGTATGAGCTCAAATATTCTATTATGTCCTCTGACGTTGGGACGAGGCGAACCGCGGCGAGGGTGCCGTATCTGGGTTGACCAGCGATGCGTGACTACTCATCTGTTTAGGACGCACTGCACCCAATTCCAGATTAAAGCACGTTTATATTACACGACGTTGTTTATCTACATCATATTTATTACGTTCCTCGTTTAATTTGTAAAACGATTGCAGGTATGTCCAAATAAACATATATTTTTTACTACTTTGTGAATTGCCGCTCACCAATGCCTGTAGCTGGGATGTGAAGGCTGTGTGAATTTTTTAGCGAACCCCAGAAAAAGGAATACGCTATGATGTCAACATTATTTTCTTTGTCAGGATACTGAGAAAGGTTAAATTTATCGCAACTACAATCGAAGAAAATACTGCCGTTGGCAAAGAAATTTTAGAATAGAAATATATGGAAATTCTAGATATCCTAAGTGCTTGAGTATTCGTTAGTATGTTATATGTATCTGATCTGAATGTAAATGGTCCCCAACATACATTTCGACACCCCTCAACATACTGTTATTTTAACTTAATTATTGACACTTGGACCCCTGTTTACACTGTGTTTAAACCAATTTTTGCCTAACATGGAAAATAGATCGTATATTTTTAAAACAAAGCAAAGACCTTGAAATTGGTGACATCTTTTTCGTACATAATAATCTGATAAAATAAAATATATTACTTACCTTAATATAAAACATAATTACTGTCCTTGGCAGCCAGATAAGTCACTATCTAATCAATAATTGGCCTAAATGAATACAGAATTTTAATGTAAGCTATTCTATTTCGACTGTGAAATAATCGTATATAAAATAGTGTAGCTAAGTTAGCAGTTTCATGCGAGCTGTCAAGTCAGCAAAAGCACTATATTTCTTTACTATTATTTCGCTTATACACATGTAACTTAAAACTTCATTGAATCTAACTTGTAGTTTAACATTCACGCTTCCAGAATATGTTTGTATATTTTAAAGTTAAAAAAATATATACAGTAACATTCAGTTTAAAAATAATGTAATATAATTATAAGATAGCTACTGTTATTTGAAAATTATACTTAAATACATATTAATTGGATTTCTTAAATGTATTTCACGTGTAAGCAGATACTTATCTCAATTTGTTTAATAAACGAACTGATAAATTTAAGATAATAAAGCACACGTTTATTCATCTAATTAAAAGACTTAATGATTTGCTATTTCAAATTAAAACACGTCAAAGTTTAAAATGGCTCCGTGCCAGGAAATAAACGAACAAGAATCGCATAATTGCGTTTAATGTTATAGAAAAAGTTCAAATTTCTTATACAGCATGATGTTCTTCAATAAATCCTTTTAGCTTGTGATGCGTCATATACTTTTTATACGTAATTAAAAGTTAGCTGAGCGTTCTAAGTACGTTTATGAGAAACTCGTTCCTTATTGGACTGTATCGTGAGTAAATAAAGGTTTGTCTTATGTTTGCTGTAGTAATATTTTTTTTAATATACATTCGTAACTCGTCGTGGGTTTATAATGAATATATATAGTTATTGTTGTGTGATGATACATTTAATTTTTAATTTTACAAAAATGTGTGTACATAAGATAATTTTTTGTCATTATTCAGTCATACTAATATCGTAACTGATATTAATTAATTAATTGTTCTCTGTCTCTCTGTTTATTTGTTTGTGTATCTTACTTTTCGGTCATATATTTGTTTTTTGTTAAAAAGATTTGCTTTCGAACGACACTAAGGATTTATGCAGACAGAGACGCGGGAACGCATAGTTTATAATTAATACATGTACGTATGTTGTAATTCAAGTTCTCGTTTATATTTCAAAGTGATTTTCTACGCTTCAGCTTGTTCCTAATCGCGTGAAATCAAATATTATCCTCATCGTAGGATCTCAATGTTAAGTCACAAGTTAGTTTTGAATTGTCGTATAACTTTAAACTTGTTTATTTATTCCGCCTTTTTCGCAACAAAAGTTCTTGGCAGTTGATGAAATTAATGCTTGCGATTCTCATCCTACGTAGCAAAATAATGTTTTTCTCTATTTCTATCAATTAGATATGTGTGTGTTTCTTACTGATATAATATGTAAATAAGAGGCATATATAATCAATATTATTTATATAAATATGTAGATTATATATAAGCTACAATGATAATATTCCAAAAGAATATGTTATAAAGACTTCCATTGTTTTACTGCAGTCTAGATATTATCAGCCGGCAGCAAAAATGGCGGGCTCTGATATTTTTAGTCTGTATCTCTAATCTAGTGGGATCTCGTATTTCGTTGTTGTTTACTCTGAGGAATCCTAGACTTTAGGGTTAAAAATAATCCTGTCTACGTATTACGGCGCCTCAGGTGCCTTTGAGACATGAACGTGCCACTCACTGATTTATATTTTGGACCTTACCCGCTACATATTTCGTTCTATTTTCGGTAAATTATTTACTGAAATCGATTAGATGTTGCTTACGGATTTGTATCGAAGTTGTAATCCCGAGCTGGAGAAACACAACTGGCGTGTTTCATGTCTTCAGGGGATAAACAACTGTCTTGGAAGTAGATTTTACTTTACAGCGTTTTATTAAATTTGTCTCATCTTTTTTGTATTTGTAAATGTTTTATTTATTACACATTTGTCCCTTCTAATTCTGCTTTACAAAGTCGCATTGCAGATAAGATAACTATTTAATGTATGTTACTAACCTCGTTGCTATCAATTTCTAAAGATAGGTCATCGGTGTTCTGAACAGTACTTTCATAAGCCTAAGGGCTTAATGCTTAGAAAGCTCTTAGTGCATCTCGGTGGCGCCGGCGCGGGCGCATCGTATTTTAACATTCAACACGTCGTGCTGTGACCGTAATCGTTCAGGGTTGCCTTCGTCCATTACTGGCTAGATAATTCAGCGATCTGGTAAATAATTCCGTTTTTCTTCATCACATACAAGTCGCTTTGTTATCATATATCGATTTGATAAATAAGCATTAGATTTTTATCTGTAGACTTATAAATAACTTTGCTTTCTGAATATTTTTTGTTGAGTGTGGATTATCTTTTGTTTGTTTTTCTCACTGCACCTACAGACATTTATCTGAATATCCGTATTTAAAGCAAGTCGAGTATAACCGTAATATGTTTTCACATTTCACCATCCGGATAATAATAGACGTGGGATGACATACTGACTTCCCATCCGGGTCAGGCCGGTCATCACGGCCCTGTTGGAGTCGCGACGGGCGACGCATGCGCAAGGTCGCCGGGTGCCCCTTTATCGCCGACGGCGCCTATTGACTGTTACCACAAGCAATTATTATCCTTCCGACCGATTAAACTAAGATTCAAATTCCTAGGATACAGTCAAATGTTTGATTGCAATAAATCAGTGCTTTGCTTTCAAGTAACGTACCATTTTAGATGTCTATATTTATTGTCCTAACTAACCATCACTGTATAACTGATGCGTCAATCGTCTATAGATTTGCAAAACACTTGTATATAATTACATAATGCTATTGTTTGACTTGTTTACGTGGCGACACTTGTATGGCTTATAAAATAAATGTTAGTATTAGAAAAATTTAAATTTGTGACGCGTTACGTCATATTATTTTGATAAATTAGTGACATTATCAGTATAGCCTTCAGAGATTATGATCTATAATTAATGTGTAATAAAATTATTTGCGAGTAATAAATATATACAAACAGTTTCTTCTTTAATTTCAATATACTTAATATTACTTGAATATCGTAATTTTTTTATGTTCAAAGCTTATGATGAATGAGACGGAGATTGTTGGCAGTGAATGGAACCCAGTGACAGTGACAGAAAGATCATCCGAGGTCAAATTGATAAGAAAGCAATGAATCGACAGTAGAAATTTTTATAAAATACCATGACGTAATTACCGTAATATAGATATCATGCCATAAAAATGACAATGTGACTTTGACGTAAAGTTTAATATTATTTTTTATCTGTTTACTTATCTGTCATTTTAAATTAATTGATTAGTGTTTTAAAATAAAGATAAAAATAAAAGGATATGTCATAACATTTTTCTGCTCACATGTTATAGTGAATATTGTAATAATGAAATAATATTACTGTTTATTCTAGTTAGAGTGCTGAGTGCGTGTAATCAGTTGATAAACAAACAAGTGTCCAACGTATCTCATTACGGACGCATTCCTATGTTCTGTATAGATTTCTGTTACAAACATTTCTTAACGCTTAAAATGGACACAAGAACTGTACTTGTCACTTATTGTGTTAATGTAAATATATGATAATGGTACACTCATGGTAATGTGGCAATTTCTAAATATATTTACCTAGTTTAGATACAAAACCCAAACTTCGTAGTTATCTACAAGTTTTATATAGGTTTGATATAATTGAGAACAAAATGTGTCTTAGTACGTGTTGATACTGTAAAACGGGAACGAACTCAGATTCAACAGTAAAGCGTCTGTTATAAATTATGAATATTTATTAAGGTCTTACATTAAAAATATTCATACTTACGATTTATTTATCGATGCAAGCTAGCACTAAAGTTCTGCCATTAAACATACGTTTATAAATTGAAGAACTGCTCAAAGTAATAAACCGTAATTAGAACCACTTTGACGTTAAAAAATCCTTTAGCGAAATGAAAAAGCCGAGAGTGTATGTTCGATATCTGAACTCTGTGGAAGCCGGTTCCATTTTGAACAAATAAATGTTTCAAAACAGAAATGACTGCTAGTAATTAGAGTGACTGATATAATAAAAATGTTATTTAAATGATTAAATGAAATACTCAAAGCATAATTTAAATTAATAATAAAAATAATGTCGATTGTTATCTCTTTTGTATCTATTAATATACTTATAGTTGTTTTTTTATTTATTATCTGTTATTGTAATTTGTAAGAGTTGTAGACTCTATTATATCTGTTTTCCGAAAATTTGCCTAAGGAATCTGATATTTGACTAAATGAAACAATAGACTGTTTCTCATTTATTCTATTTTTTAGTGTGATTGGCTGGAAACCGTACAATTAAAGAAGAATGCGTTAATTTATGCGTAACACACTAATTAACAGCCATGCTTGTATCGTAAATCTTTATAGTGTTGCTATATTATGATTAATATAAATTATATTAATGGCAACTTGATAAATGTCGCGTGTCGATTGATTGAATAGACACAGTTAATTAACGTTTCGTCTTTTAGTACTGGATTGTTTGAATGGATCTCTAATTCCACTGCTTTGTTAGCGGATAATAAACTTTGATTACCGAACAACGATGTTCCATAAAGTTGCTTGTTTACTTTGTCTTTGTTAACCGCTAGCCGGGTTCAGGATTTTTGTTATTTTTCTCCGGATTAACCAAATTATTTGAATAATAAAAAAAATATATATAAAGTTAAAATGTTCAAGAACAATAAATTTATAAGGAGACAATAAATATGACAGAAGAGCTTTGTTTGTAGATTTTTTTGTATATCATATTGTCTGTTATCGTAACTTGATACTTAACGAAGGCGGCAAAACCTTATATAATATAAATTCCTATTACAGCAAGCTTCTCAGTTATAATCCTAATAACGTAGTGCACCCTCTGTCAAACCGTGCTCTGACTATACTGCCGGAGATTATCCTGCTTGTGACGTCACTAGTGTGTTATGCACGCGTTTGTCGGAACAATGACATTTCACTATCAACGTTTGTAAGGAAAGTGACGTTTTTCATCCATAGATAAAACAATTAGCTTAGCATTCATTCAAATTGCTATTTTTATGAGTAGAACTGTATTCATTAATGTATTTGTTTTTATATAATTTGCAACGTTCCACAGACGGAGCGGCGAGAGTTAGATTAAAATAACTATTGAAAGAACAAATAATACGGGTTATTCCAATAAAACTATCATCACACTGGCATAAGACGTGCCGTGAGCTATTCGTCTCTTTAAATAGTATAAACAACATATCTCATGTAGTTTATTGTTCGATACCCATTCATGTAGACGGTACAAAGGCAATTATAGGACGACATTCTGTATACAATTACCATATCAATGTCTTCTATTATATCTTATTTATAAGGCATATTCCTAAGAATTATACTTTAAATTAATATATATTAAACCGTATATAGGTAGTTAATGCTATAAGTTTTATACGAATCTAAAATATACGATTTTTAGTCAAAAACATTATGGTATGCGATGACGAAATATGTATGAGAAATATGGTTAACAGTTGACTGGTGACAGTTGACTGACAGCCAGCAACTTTGATGATTTTTTGAGTTTGCGTATATTACTCTTTATTGATACCAAAAGATTTTGCGGATGTTAATAACCAGACAGGATGTATCATTTCGTTTGATTTAAAAAAACACGCGGGACGAAAAACATTCAGAAATAAAATTATTCTATCCTTACTTTTATGAATGAGAATGTTCTGTGAGAATTTCACCGATAAACCATTGAATTGGCTTCAATCAGAAAGAAAAGTTTTTAGCCATGGCAACGAGGCTTCATAATTGAGGATTTGACAAAAAAGGCTGGTGTTTCCCTCAAACGGAACATTTGTACAATGCATATAAGTTCAATATTTTTTGAATGAAAATCTCTAGTATGACCTGTTAAAGTTAATGATGAAAGCTTGCGCTAATGAAGTATTCTACACGAACAGTTTTAACGGCTTGTTCTGAGTTGTGAAATGCTTTAATTTAGCTTGTTTTAATAAAAATGTATGAGTTCTTGTAAAGTCATGCTGTTTTACGCTATTAGGACTTGATTTACGAGTTTTACTTCACAGGTTTCGAGGTGACGCGTTGTTAGATTTCCCTTTACGATTGCATATAAGTTATTACCTTGTCTAAAAACTCTTAAAAAAGGAAAAATCATTATATTCAGTTATTTTAAGGAGTCATCAATTATTTGTGTCCTTCGTTGATTTCTCTCCTTAATCAAAACTAAAGGAAGACATTATATTTGTATATGGAAGATTTATGTCAACGAGTTCATAGCCAATAGAAGCCATTTAGGGTTGATCGTTTGTTGCCCTATACAAAAAGAATATGTAATGAAGAAAAAAGCAGATTTTATTCATCACGTTTCTGCCTATTAAATGACTACACGGGAGGTCGATTAACTTTAAAGGTTATAATTTTATCTGAATTCCATTCATAAGTAGAATTTCAAAACTTGGCTATGGTTTTACGAGCAATTTTTATTACATTTTTACTTCTATGTAGTTATTGTTATAATGGTTACTATTTTTTATGATTATTATAGTAACGTACGATATATAACAGTAAGTTTGAAATTTGAGAAATTAATATATTTTATAACTATTTATTAATGTGTTTAGTGGCAAAGTGATATTTTAAAATTTATAAATTATTATTTAGTTTAAAGCTTGGTGTTTGGCTAAAATATACAAGCTTTATTAGGGAGCACACTGTCAAATCCACGTTTTCGTTTTTGTGACATCTATTCAGTCTCACATTTTGTAAGCACCTTTTTCCACCAAAATGGCAACACCTGCTCGAAACGTCAAGCAATTAAAAAAAGATTACACTGTAAGCCCTCGAAATATATTTAAATGCATCTGATGTTTATTTCAAAATATTGTATGTATTGTAATCATAATATGAATTTTGGTAGTTTTTTTACCGTCTACGTTTATTTCAACTTGTCAATAACACTCTTCCAGTCTTAACAGCTACATACATATAACAGATCCGTTTTCTGGATACAAAGTTCACCCTCGCTTAAAATTGCCTCAAAACCACTTATAAGAAGGGATCTTCGAGTGCGGAGACGAAGTGATTTCACTTTATTTACGCATGAATCTCTTTGAAATATGCTGAATATGAAAAAAAATTTTACAATTTTTGACATAAATTATATCGCCCTTGTTTAAAAGTAGCCTTGAATGCATAAATGATTATCAAAATTTAAACGCTCAGACGACAGGAATCTCTGTTTGTATTCTGACATGAAATAAACCCAGGATGCCGTCTATTCTCGTGCAGCTTTCAATGTAAAACGTATCCGAGTGCTGGGTGTACACTTTAACACTAGGCGTTCATTATACTTCGGCACTTCGCCTTTCTTGTGACACATGTGTGAGGCGTCTAGATTTTATGTCATAAATTGACACCTATCGCGCATGTAATAGAGGACAAACTCTACTCCAAGCACAGATATTAAACATGGCGAGACGTTACTCTGTGGTTTTACATATATTCATGCAGTGATTGATTAATTGTCTGTATGTGCGAAGTTACAGTATACAACCAAGATTTGACATTGATAAATCTGTGTTTAAAAACAATATTATATATACATGTATAAAAATGGCTGGCGCAGACGATTAGCATTATGTATTGAAATGATTTCAAATTAAATAAGGGTGCATAATCATTCCGGAAGGGTATTTATGCTAAAATGGGTATACTTGGTGTACGTCATAAACATATCAATGGTTAGTTACTAGAGGGCAAATCGTATGGGTATTGAAGTGGCAATGTCGACATCAGCTGTACAATTACACAGCAATCACTTACATTCTGCTAATATTTTGTTTCGTAACCAATGTTATCCGTTAAAAGCAAAGAGTATATTTATCGATGTAAATTATTTACCTAATTGATACAAATAATTGCACGTTATTTATGTAAATAATTGCTGGCTTTAATACGGAATAAATCATTCGAATATTCGATTTTTAGACACCCTTAGGTCACGTGTGGTGTACACGTGTGCTCAGCAGCTCGGAACGGTGTAACCTAATTTGAGGCAACACTGAACACTAGAAGTCAATGAACATAATACGTCAAGCGGGATGAGGTGTCAACTTCAATTTAGATATCAAAATATACATAAAATATATAATATTATCGTTTCATTGTAAATAATAAATGAACTTTCATTAGCATTATGTTTATACGTCACATATTTTTTTAAAGTAAAATTAATAATTCATTATTTGCAACAATAAACAAAGAAAGCAGTGAGGTACATGTTCCGTTTACAAAACGAAATCTATGGGACTCGTGTGCTTATGTAAGTAAGTTTATGTTACCATTATAAAAACATTCATATTTGTGATTATAGTTGTAATATGAGATGTTTTATACCTTTATAACTGCAGACGCTTTAATCACGCTACATTTGCTCGTGTAGGCTTTGGCAATGGGAAAGGAAACGTGCGTGCTAACGAAAATAAATTATTTTACATCGATAAAAATACCGTTTGCTACAAAGCAGGGTTTTTTATGTTATGTCTTATTTTGTTTTGATTTGTGTATAAAACCGAATGTTCACATAATGGTTCTTTAATAGATTAAATGAACACGATTATCACGTTGATGACAAGCGGGTCATATTTCTTTATAAACAATTATGGTACTGTTCATAGTTGGTCAAAATTGTTTAACATAGTTCTCAGAAATAACATATCAGTAGTAATAAAGCATTTAGTGGACGGACAGAAGCGACAAGACGACAGGCTATTCATCAATATGTCTGTATACAAAAACGTCAACAAATTATCAAAGTTAAAATCTGAGTAAGTTTCCACTGACCGACTTCCGCAATGTTGTAATAACTGTGACTGAGAACTCTTAAATAAAGCACTCGGTTTTTATTCATATCCTCTCGTAAGCGGAATTTAAAATCGAGTCCATTTGCCAACACATATCTTTGAGAAATGCTGGATATAAATCTAGAATAGCAATTTATGTCAAATGTATAAAATTTTGGAAGAAAAAATAGATAATATTGACATCAAAAGTATATGAATTCCGTTTAACTTTTGAAACCTCCACACAAATGTTAATTAATCCACGAGAACGTGCAGCTTAATTAATAACCTTTTTGGATCGATTCTAATTACCTCACTTTGGGGAAAGAACAAAGGCTGGTCTGATAGTAATTTTATATACGGCCATTCATCTTCAGTAATTGACGCTAGCCATGTCTGTGTTTAATGTACATTTTTATACCATTGTTTGATCATCGAGGGTGTATTGTACAGTAATGAGCAGAAGCTCTACGACTGTATATAATCTATAAGGATAAAAAGAGGGTGCCACAGAATTTATCCCTGTCAAGAGACGTGGCCTGGGGAGACGGGGTGACAAGATTTGCTGCATTGTAACTGTTTGGAAAAAAACTATTTTGATGATATTCCACGTTCAGTTTTATGTAGCTGGATTTTTATATGACCTAAAAGTTTTTTTGCTTCGTTCAATTCGTCCTAGTTTCAAACGTATACCGAACATGAAAAATACCACAACACTGGCGTTTCTGAATTGGATTCTGCCGTTTTCTAGAACGTCTTTGAAAAACATCAGAGTTTATAAATTGCATTAAGAAAAATAGTGTAAAGTTTTGAAGAGGGGAAGAAGTTTGAAAAGACACTACCTCACTTTATCTCTAGAGAGTCGTTACCGTTGGCGGGCGTCGCAAAACTTCGCTAGACTTTCCAACACCGAGACATCTGAACATTGCCTGCTGTATAGCTACAGTTATTCAAAATATTACACCGGAAAATAAGTTTAATAAGCATGACTTAAGTTTTTAACTTTGATAAGATAACCAGTTATACTATCAACGGACATAGCTAAGTGCGTTTCAAAATAATTTAAACGTTAATTAATATAAATTTATTTTTTCTTAATATCAAATGTTTTAATAAATTAATTATGTCAATATAATATTCGAACGCAGATACAAAAATACGGAATACATATATAATATATACAGACATACATATATTACAAATACGATTTCAAAATAGGTACATGTTTGAAATACTCGAGATAGTTTAAAATTTCGTGTTTTGGTAGTAAATATTCAATTTGTCGGAAATAACAAATCGAAGTTGACATTAGAATAATGTATTCCAGAGTTATGTTTGAGCAGCGCCGGCTGGAGGGTGTCATCTTGTGCATAATGTAGCCCAGTCTGATTGTCGCACCCCGAACTAAATGTACCCACCTCGCATTAAATATGTGAATATTAAGAGTAGCTCCTGAGAAACTAAAAGCGCAAAAATTTCTTTCATATCATTCTAAATAAATATTTTGAAAACATTCAAAACATCTCACTAGTTTCGGTTTTAAATAAGCAGACTTTAATGAAAAATCTGAAAGGGTATACTAGATGTAAAGCTTTTAATATAAGCATACGGATCCCAAAATGAAAACCTTGAATTATCATAACACTGAGTGCAAATAAAAGAGCGCTCCGGCTGAATTTTAATCAGACAGACTGGAGTGGTGTAGGAGCTGCAAAAGAAATTGTTTTAATTGTAAAGTGCCGTCTCTCAAGTTTACACTGTCGGGAAGTGCGTTAGG
>DVQP01002937.1:0-11608 GCA_018231745.1 Danaus eresimus
AATAGTTTTATTTAAATTATATATAATATTTTTTGTTAAGTGTTATGTGACTAGTGTTTATAATGAAGTTACGAAATAAAAACATTTCACATACAATGGCCACCGACCGGTTCCTTAAACTACCGCACGCGAGACACGCCACGTGTCACGGACCAGCGGCCAGTGCTGAGAGGGTGTCTCTCTTATAAGACTTTCATTAAAACTAACCACACGGCCATGGTTCCTCTGGTGAGAGTAAGACGTCCTTACGATAATACTTTGAAAGGAAAACTGAAAAATGTAATTGTGCAATACGCAAAGGACTAGTCATGTATTACATTGTCTCCAGAAAAATATTTGGCGGTATGTTTATCCATATACAAGTGACACGTGTTGGGCCTCCAAGAGGAAACCATAAACTGTGTCCAGGACGTTAGGCGGTTGGCGACTTACTAACAAAATACACGTCTACTGATGACCAGATATAGATTTTTTGTTTGTTATTGAATAACACAGACACGCCCAAGCGCGCGTGAACATAGAATCGCACACACGCACACACGGCCACGCACGCGCGTACGGACTAATAAAACAAGTAAAGGGAAATGATAACAGACATCGGAAGTGACAAGAAAATGTTTCATTGGTCGTTGTTTTCTTCCGGCGGGCTCGCAGCGTTTTCATTTATTTACGGTATTTGGACTTATCGATGAAAAATACCAGATACCAGATAAGGTCCGTGTGTCGTGTGATGCTACAAACTCGTGGTAAATGCGCTGAGCTGTCGTCCCAGGTTTATCCTGTACCGGTCACGTCACCATTCTGTAAGTACTATATTATTCGCAATGTTGTAAGACGTCTTTTCCTACACTACATACGTATTTAACGAATTGTCTTTGTCACGTACACGTTTTTTTGAGTAAGTTATTTGCTATCGAAAACGAACTCGATCCAACGGAATCAAAAAATTGTTCAGATTCCTTGTGGTGTGATGCGCGAGTTCTGGAGACAGTGGTGAGGGTGTAGGTTACATGTCACAGCGTCATCCACACTCGTACAACATTATATTCACTTCATTATTGGCCACTTTTCATTTCATATCTTTAGTTTCATACAAATCCATACATTACACACGTTATATACATTAACCACATTGTTTGAACTGGCAATAAGATAATTACGGTGTTCCGTCGCTGGTTGAACCAGGAACACGGTCTGTGTGAGAGTCGCGAGGAGCTGGAGCCCCGCGACCTGCGCGAGCCTCACCCCGCAGCGCTCAGCACGGCCCGCGCCAGGTCCGCCTCGTGCCTGGAACTGGCTGAGCATCGACCTCATATAGCCACCAGGTATCGCGTTAATAACTATTAGATATATACTTAAAGATAACAAATACTAGATGATATTATTTGAATCTTTTGAACTTCAATACCATCTATCTTTATTCAGAGCCCTTCTTCCATCATACCGTCCAGCCCCGGACTACGAGACGGCGATCCAGCAGAAGTACCAGCAGCAGCGCGCCGAGGCCCAACTTCGCTATCAGAACCACTCTCATTCTCAACTCCTGGGGGCCAGCGCTCAACCCCTCCTCTACGGCTCTCACCCCGATATACCACGCGTCCACTACCCTGACGTGACGCGGCACGCCGTGACCGTGAAGCAGCCCGCCGCCACCGACGACTACTCCTACGGGCTGAAGTTTGTGGGGAACTACCCCGTCGCCGTCAACCCCAATGTGCAGACCGAGCACGCCCTCCACTACGTGAACGTGTACAAACCGCCACCCCCCTATCCGTCCAACGGTCTGGCCTCCAACTCGACCCCGGACCTAGCAGTCGCGAGTCAGGCTCTCAACTACCATCGGAGCTACATCGATGCGCACGTATCCGGCTCCAGCCCCGACCTCGTCTCCACCAGGACCGCCCTGAACAGACAGTACCTCGGCTATGTGAGTCCGCACAACGTGGTCAACTACGGCCGAGCGAACGTCCTACCGGCGACCCACGGCACCTACAACAACCTCACGTCGGTGATGGAACCGAACCGCATCATCGTCGACCCCCACCTCATATCGGACAATATACAGAAAGTCTACGACGACAGAGGGAACGTCATGTACTCCATGCCCACCAGGAGGATAGTGGTGGTGCCGACCGTGCGGCACGGGGAGCCCCAGGAACCGATATATGAGAACGTGCCTCTGCCGTGGACTTCGGACGGCGGGGCGAGAGCGAGGGCGCACAGCCTCACGGCTGCGGGCGAGGTGACGGGCCTCAACGACAGGAACGGGAACTGCGCCCTCACTACCGCCCGGAGCCTCGCCTCCAAGATAGACGACTCCCACTACGTCAACGCCCAGGTCATCAAGGGTGCGAGGGAGACGAGTGACATGACAGAACAGAAGCACGACATGGGTGACGTCACCGCCGACCTGGACAGGATGTCGCTGAAGAACGAAGATAAGGACTACGACGAGACGCCCTACACCAGTCTCTCCACGCAGAGAGTGACCAACAACAACACTATCAGCAAGTCGGCCGACAACGTCACGTCCATAACGGTGACGGGAGAAGACCGCGAGCATGACGGGGCGCCCGCGGTCCCGGGGAAGGACGCGAGGGACTCTTCCTATAGCAGCAGCGTAGAGCTGGACGGCAACAACACCAGCAAGGAGAAGAAGAGGAGGAGGTGGGGGGTGTTCATGGGTAGAAGTAAGAACGTCGAGGTGAAGAGTGCCACTCTCGGGAGGGACAGGGCCAAGGCGGGGCAGACGGCCAACAAGCATCGCTGGTCCACCGGACTGCCCAAATATCAGCCGCTACCACCCAGCATTACCAAAGAGACCCTGGTAAGATAGTAAAACTCATCAATTTGAAGAACAAGTCATCGACCTGTAGGAATACTTGGAATTCTAAAATATTAGACTAACCTTCTTTGAGGAACCTAACTCAGGGTTAGTGTCGTCATCGGTAGAACCTTCATATGATAAAAATAAACGCCCTGTAAACTAAGTATGTGTTCATCCAGACCGTTATGAGTTTGGAAGAGGGAACGGGAGTGCCTCAAAGACTGTTATTGGTAAGAACCGGCCTGTAACGGAAATACTATTATGTTCCAAGTGTCAACTGTTGGAGCGCAGGATGTCGGAGGAGCAGTTGTCGTTTTCGTTCGAATCCATCCCCCGGGGCCGAGGAGGGGACGGAGACTCCGGCCGGCCATACGACGACAACCGCGTCAGGCTGCACCCCACGGCCGCCAACCCGCAGGGGTACATCGACGCGTCGCACATCACGGTGAGAACAGCTTCCTGTACAGGTCGCGCCCTTCCGCGGAGAGTTCACTAACTCTATAGCTGCAGTTTCCGTATTCGTACCACAGGGGTCGCTTTAGTTTTCACGGGGTGTGTGTGTTATCGTGTTCCAGATGACGGTGGGAGGCTCCCAGCGGTTCTACGTAGTGGTCCAGGCGAACAGCGGTGAGCAGGCGGCCCTGCTGTGGGAGTGCGTGTGGCAGGTGGGCGCCAGGGTGCTGGCGCTCACGGACGGCCAGCAGCCTCGCTACCTGCCGCAGGACCAGCGGACCATCAGCTGCGGACAGGTCTCATGACACAACACACGCACACACGAACAGTACAGTAGAGAGAGAGGAACTGTTTAATAGTCAACATGACTGAGCTCTAAGTGAAATATTTTGTAGACACAGCTTTTAATGCTTGTGGAAAATGTAATATGACCAAATGTTCATGAAAAAACCCTCGCCTGTGACGTAAGGGCCTGACTACTTAACAAAGAGGTTGTATAAAAGTAAGGTATGATCGGCAGGTAAAGAGTCTGTAGTCACTAATAACTCATGGGAACCCCCCCTTCCCTCCCCCCTTCCCTCTTCTCCCCCCCCTTCCCTCTTCCCCCCAACTAGTAATCCGTTGATTTAAATGAAACCAATATTTTTCCGATAAACTACGCGTGATTTATTTTTTCAACAAAGATATTGGTTTCATTTGGATGTATAAAACTCGTCAAAATCTTAGATCTCATTAGTAATCCGTTGACCGTTATCTGTTGTGAAGTTCGAGGTGTGGTGCGGCGCGTGGTCTTGTACGTCGTGGGGCGGGTCGCGCCGGGTCACGGTGAGGAGGGGCGCCGGCCCGCCCAGGACGCTTTGGCACGTCCGCTGTGGCTGGCCCGCAGACACTACCGGTTTCCTGGGTACTCATAACAATGTTACCTACTGCACACACCTAGCAGGAATACACACATAATATCTTGAACAACTTCCAAATATGAGGAATTACAAGCTTCGAGATGTCTTTTATTTTGCTCCGGTGGGAGCAGTGTCACACGACAACAGTGCTCTTCGATAAAATCTAGCGCAGTATTTGTATGTCACAGCATGTACCCGTTACAAGTATAAACAATATGTATATCCTCGTGTTGCTTACTGTCCGTGTAGACTTCATATCGGAGATCAACAGTCTCCGCGAGACGTGCGAGGCGGAGGCGGCGGCCGAGCGCTCCCTGACCCTGAACGCGCCGCTCGTGCTGGGCGGACGCGCTGCCGGCGTCACGCTGGCGGCGGACCTGCTGCTGCACGTCATCGACACCAACCAGGTACACCCACGAGACACTGCACAGTAGGGACGCCATGCTGGTCAGCGGGAACTGTTGACAAACATATTAGAACAGGAATACAATATTTTTTTTCATAACATGTGTATTACGACACGAATGACATCGCGCCAGTCGATGTGAATGTGTCGGACGGCACACACTTTCTTTCTCCCTCTGTTCGTAACCAACTAACCTCGTCCCCAGGAGCTGGACATCCCTCGCACCGTATCGTTGCTGCATCAGCAGCGCGCCGGCCTGCTGCCGAGCCTGCAGCACTACCGCTTCCTGCACCTGGTGCTGCTCCACTACCTCAAGCAGTCCCGCCTCATATGACACGCGCCACGTGCTCGACGGCGACTCCTATTTATAGTCATTCTGTTAAAATCCTATAAATTGTCGGAGTCGATGATCGAAGTTATTATTCCCTCGAAAATATTACGACGAGGCGAGGCTCGCTCGAACGAAACTTCCATGGGGTCGTTGACCTGTCGTGATGTTTGTATATTCTGTATTAGTGTATCGCTGTTGTACATTTAAACTGCCGAGGTGTTCCACCCCGCGTGTAGTATCGAGCCCTAGCTCATAGACCAGTAGGTTAAGCGACACTGTGCCTTACGTCGGAGATTATTCGATCTGAACCTGTGTGCCTTATCGTAGACTTTTTTATTTTTGTACTTGTGAGAGCCGAGCGAGGTGTGCCTGTCAGTATTGGGATGTATGGAACGGAAGTTTTCTATAGCTTTATAAACTTGGTTCCGTGGGTGCGGCGATGTGTTCATACTCTTATCTAGTCCAACGACAGCTTCATATTGTAAGGAAAGATGAATTCGAATGGTAGGTGGTACCGCGAGCCGTCCCTACACAGTATTCCTAATGTATTATATAGATCGGTAAACATTTTAAAAGCATTCTAATGAAGTACAGTGTTCAATATAATTAAAATGATATATATTATTGACATCAAAAGAGATAATCCACGAATGCGAGGAATCCTCAAAATGAAATAGATCATTAAATTACTTTATTGTATACAGTTAGAGTCATAGTGTTGTGTCATGTCTGTTGTCTGCTGAGTTGTTTTGTGTCCGATGTTTATGTATTATTTATATATTACCGATGTGTTCTTGTCAATCAAATAAATAAAAATATCAAAGTTAACCATTGTTTAGTTTGTGTCATCTCGTAAGCCACGTAATGACTTGCTGGGACCGATACCTCCGGATGTATGTAATGGAACCTTCGTTGGAAATAAAACAATAAATATGTCTATCAATTATATTTCCGTAAAAAATTATATTATATCCTATTGCTTATACTTTAGGCGTCCGTCACGGCGGCGGGTAGTAGGGGCGGGGCGGTAGCGGAGCCCGAGGCGGCGGCGGGCGCTTTCCTAGAGGGGGAAAGAAGTTGGGCGGCGGCACGTTCACGGGCGGGAAGCGAGCCCCCGGCGGCGCGGGCGGAGGTTCCGCGTACACCAGCGGCGGCGGCGGATGGGCGGGCAGAGCGGGGGGCGGCGCGGTGTACACGGCCTGGTAGCCTGGCAGGCCCGGGTAGCCGGGGTACGTGAACCTCATGTCCATCTTGGCCAGCTCGGGCTTCATGTCCGCTCCATTTTTGAGAGGAGTCACCGCGGGCTTAGGGGGGACGATGACAGGTGATGCTGAAGTGGGCGGTGTAACGGACGACTTGTCGTTTTTTGGAAGTTTAGTGGAAGAAGCGACAGGAGGAGAGTCACTCCCCGATGGCTGAGTCTGCGGCGAGTAGAGATCCAGCACCTACAGAATGAAATGATAGAGCTTGTTTAGATCAAAATATCTAGTTTACATGAATAAAGCACATTTTCTAATAATATTTTTTGCAATTTCAGCACTCTAGTACAGATATATATATCAAGATGACCTAGAACAACATTAACAAACTTATTATATATATTACTTGGTGACAAATATCCTCAAGCAACTCCATCGTGATGTCTTCCACAAACATGTCCCACCAGGCTGAATGTTTTGCTGATCGACCATTCCAATCGGCAACCTCAAACTTGCTCAACTTCCCCGCCAGAAACAACAGTGCCACAGCTATCACCTCTGGCTCCCACTGGAGGCACAGGGTTGTACATAGACTGGAATGAACAAAACCAAATAAATCACTCACAATGATATGTACACAAGTCAGATCCAATTTTGATACAGCAAATTAAACATTCTATATATTTAAATGAGAATGGAAGTGCCACTAAATAAACAAGATTAATACAATACTGATTGAATTTTATTTTGGTGAACTTAAGGTCTGTAAGTACCTAGAGTACATCTAATCCAGTTACACTAAACAGATGAAAAAAAACATTTCACTCACTAAGGCTTTTTAAAACTAATGAATCACACATATTGTTTGCATGATATACAAATATATAAAATTTGTTACAAATGACACACTATTAATCTGAATACATGCAACCTTTCAGAACAAAAAAAGTATGAGTATAAATGCTTCCCACCTATCGTTTACGAAAGTCCAAGCCATCTGTACCATTTTTGGTAACTTTGCTTTATCCCCTTTAAGGCACTTTGCATACTTCAGAAGGTACCCATAAGGATGCTCCACCTGCAGATCGAACTTGATCGTTTGCAGCAATATTCTTTCTAATGTCATAACTTCCTCCTTAGGGTCCTCTCCGAAAGAACTAAACTTTTCTTCTGTCAACAACGATTTTGCTACTTTAATAATATCTTTACATTTCTTTGGCGTCTCCTCCACTTTACCAGCCAGAAACAGACAGCAACAAGCGGTTATGTATCTCGGGAATGTCCTGAACGATTGAAACATGTAGAAGCGATGAAAATAAACAACACCAGTCGCAACAGTGTTATAACCTAAGTCCATTTTCGATCCAGTATCGATGATGAACCTTGCGCCCTCTTTTCGATAACGGTTTTCTGTTTCAGTTGGGATCCCATCACGAAATGACGGTGTGTTTTGCAAATCTTTTTTATCATAATACCAATAAGGCATAATTAAAACTTAATTTATAATAAATTATTCAAACTATGTCACTCACTACCACCGCCATTTATTTACTACTGACAGTGTCATGAAGTTTTGACAACTACAGTCTAAAATTGAGAATTGATACGATGGCATGTAGTATAGATAAAATATAGAATATATGTCGATGATAAATGAGTAGTAATACATAAGTATGGAGGTTTGGTTTTTATATTTAAAACGATTAGAACCTTTTTCAACTATCGTATTATTGAAAATTGTTCTTTTTATGTCATTTTATTTCATGTAATACGCTATTAAGAAGATGTTAATCCGTGTTTTCAAATAGTTTATTAATATGTATCCAATTAAGAAATGAGTTATGTTTGTCAAGTATTACAATTGCCCAAGCTTTTCAGGTGAAAGTGCACAAAATGTTGGACTTGAAATTTAACAAGGAGTACGGTAATAATACCATGTAACACAGAATCTACAGTCAAGAAAAATAATATTTTTAACCATATCATAGCATATATATTTTATAAATACGAAAAGTTAAAACATTCTAAGAAGTGTTTACGAGTGGCTACATATTATTTATTCTCATTTAAATGAAAATTATCATCTAGTTACTAGTAAAGTTTTTTTTATACGACTTATCTTACATATTATTTTTTTACATCCACTAATATTATCTTATCAGTTAAATGAATGTGAAATAAGATAGTTTCAGCCACTACTTGTTGCATTTAAAAGAAAGGGGAGCAGTCCACTACATGAAATGTTTTTTTTAAATGTCACAAAAGCATTGAAAAATGGCTTTTAAACCGTCTCTTGACAACATGACTTCATATTTTTATATATTTAATAATGTTTGTGAACTACGACCTCCACATGTATAGCTAAGACCGCGCTTCTTATCAAACTTGCTAATGCGATTGAATAAATACGCGATAATTACAATCGTTACAAGTCCCACTAGTCAGTCAGTCTTACGATGGCGCTCAAATGTGGTGTTAGTTTTATGCGGCTCGCTCGATTACACAAGACGATCAGAGTACGTATGAATGTTGGAGTAATTAAGAACTTGTCTATTGGAAGCGCATTCTATTTCATTATTTATTAATATAAACTTGATTAAGACAGACAGTTTTATAATAAAAGTATACAAGTACATTTAATGTCTAACAAGCGAACGCACGACTGTCATGAGTCTTCTGTTTTTTTATGTTAATTTTAAAGTAACGTCACACGCTTATCTACGCTGAACAAATGATCTTAAATGTAAAGATTTTTATATTTATTGTTGGATGTTCTAGTACGTATCGTCGTTTAAAAAATAGGTCTACGTTATTAAATGTGTGCATACTAGTTAAGATTAATAATTGAAACAAATGTCTTGGAATGCAAAATGTAGCTATAATAACGGATAGTTAACACAAATGTAGAAAACAACAATTCATAACAATATTATTAAGTGGACATGAAACAGGCCACATGTAGATAAACTAATACTGAGATTTGTTTTTAAAACCCTGCTCAATATTCATTGATATTTACACCTTAAGTACCTAAATGAAATGTGTCAACTCTCATTTCCAGTGCCTTTCAACGCGCACCAGACCGGAAACCATTAACAACGGTGGAAGTCACGCAGCTTTTCCTGGAGCAAAGGCTCCATATACTACGGAAATAAAGTTCCTCAGTGAACACAGCTATGAACCTATCCCCATATACAGAGTCCTCGATAACAACGGAGAAGTTATCGATAGTAGGGAGGAGCCAGATATCGATAGCGACACACTTCTCAATATGTACAGGACTATGATACAGTTGAACCAAATGGATAAAATACTATACGAATCCCAGAGGTACTTACAATAAAACATTTTGGGGTTTTATATTTATTATAATAGATGACCAAAATCTTCATTCATAACTTTAGATACTTCAAGAAGACTGTTTAAAGTGTAAGATCCGGTCAAATATCTTATATCATAACGAGCAAAATACTTCGGAGACGAGAAGAAATATTTGATGTTAATAATTACAGACAAGGTCGTATATCCTTCTACATGACGAACTACGGCGAGGAAGGTATCCACGTGGGCAGTGCGGCGGCGCTGTCACCCTCGGATCTGGTGTTCGCTCAGTACCGAGAGGTGGGCGTGTTGCTGTACCGGGGGATGACGGTGACGGAGCTCGTCAACCAGTGCTACGGAAACCACGAGGACCCCGGCAAGGGCAGACAGATGCCCGTCCACTACGGCAGCAAACAGAGGAATATCGTCACCATATCCAGTCCCTTGGGTGTGATGATCACTAACAAACTCAATTTTATTCATACTCAAGTCTGTTTCTTAATATATTTTAGTCGCAAATGTTACTCCTCCGGTAAACATATTATCTATTTTTTTGTTCTTCTTTGCCGTGACGTCGTCACGAGTCAAAACCACATGTAGGTGAAGTAGAGATTCGTACAAAACAGTTTTCTTTTAGTTGTGAGCAGTCACTACACCAAACCTCAAACCGCTAGGGATACTTAGGATGCTTTTACAGTTTTGATTGAGTCGTGATGATATTATATATTCCTAAGCCGCATTACCTCAATGTGTTAACCGCCTCTCAAACGTCTTCAGCGACTCAGATGCCGCAGGCTGTGGGAGCCGCGTACGCGTTCCGCCGCGCAGGATCCGGTCGGGTCGTGACGTGTTTCTTCGGTGACGGAGCCGCCTCCGAGGGTGACGCTCACGCCGCCTTCAATTTCGCCGCTACACTCAACTGCCCTATCATTCTAATGTGGTGAGTCGATGCAGTACACGCTGCCTCGTGACTCGTGCCGTGTCCTGTGACTCGTCTCCGCACCCGTGACTTGTAAATTGTTTCCATAATCCGAAGTCGTAACAACGGGTACGCGATCTCGACGCCGACGAGCGAACAGTACCGCGGGGACGGCGTGGCGGCGCGCGGACCCCCGGTCGGCCTGCACACTCTGCGTGTGGACGGGACGGACGCCCTCGCCGTCTACAACGCGGTAAAGAAGGCGCGGCAGCTGGCGGTCTGCAACACGCCCGTGCTTCTCGAGGCCATGTCCTACAGGTCACATGTCACACCTGGATGTCCGTATCGTGTGTTTTCACCGAGCGATGTTAAACTTTAATGTTGTTGATGCAGGGTCGGACACCACTCGACATCCGACGACAGCAGCGCTTACAGGTCCACTGACGAAATACAGAAGTGGACGCAAGAAGAGAGTCCAACTAGAAAAATGAGATTATATCTTGAAAGAAAAGGTTAAACGATCACAGGCCGTCAATAATGATATACAACATAATAACAATTGGTCTCAATCCATTGCTCACTTTCTCTAACTATAGAATTTAAATCACAAATATAAACTTCCCTCTACAATATTTTGAAAAGGCAAAGTGAACGGACGTCGTATCTGCTGCATCTTCTATGACTTTCCTTTTGCTATTGTTGACGTATTTGTATTATCCACACTAATCCGTGTCCTTCCCGGTGCAGTTTACTTCAGTCTACTGTGGTTTTAATATACAAAGTCTTCATTCGTCCCATGTTTCTGTCATTAGGTCTGTGGAGTGAGGAGCAGGAGGTAGAGCTGATGCGTGAGGGCCGAGACGCCGTCATACGCGCCATGCAACGAGCCGAGAGAGAGAAGAAACCCAACTGGAGAGAGATGTTGCAGGACGTCTACTACGACATGCCGCCCATACTGCTGTAAGACACACGCTAAACATTTTGCTCTTCCATATGGTTATCGTTGGATAATCTCGTTGAGTTCAGTCAAAACAAACACGTCGACGAAGTTTGTGACGTTTGAGATAACAATAAAAAAATAACTGTCCCCAGGAAACAAATGAAAGAAATGGAGAGTCACCTCGAGAAATACAAGGAGCACTACCCGCTGGAGCAATATCAGAGCGAAGAGAATTCGGCTTAATATTAATAAATTGTTATAAATAGAATCCTTTCTAGTATTTTTTTACATTTTTTAATTTTAGATGTAAAAA
>DVQP01002938.1:0-11607 GCA_018231745.1 Danaus eresimus
TATAGAGTTAGTTAAAATCTTTTAGAGACTATGCTACGTTAAAGTTAAAAATAAACACGTAATAACGTCCCGTGGGTTTATTTGTTATTATCTCTGTATAATGTGAAAATAAATTATTTGATATATTTTAAGTTCATAAAAGTAATCGCAACAGAGATTTTCGTCCGAATCTTCATAAATATGCTTAGTACAAGTTTACATTCACACAACTTACGGAGCGTTAATTGTTTTTCAATCATAAATCATCGCAAATAACATAGTATATGAAACGTAAACCGCTTCGTATGTAGTCTCATTTCAATTTTGTGATAATACTTTTTTTTTGTACAGTTGTCTCAAATATATATAGATTTTTCTGCGATTAGAAATACAATCAGATCCAAAGTGTACGTACCTACATAAATTCCATCAAATAAAACAAAACAAACAATTAAATATCTGCCGACACATCCTGTATAAATCAAACGAGCTGTCGTTATAGCTTCAAAATCAGCATTACAGATTCCATTAATGTATGACAAAAAGCGGTCGATTTTCTTCCGCAGATAAAGTCGTCAAAAACGTCAGAGCACGTGCCCTCCATAATAATTAAGTAACGTATAAGATTAGGTCCCGTCCCGTAAAAAACTACACGCTGTATATGGGATAAGACGAAATGATTTCTTATTCGGTTCACTCTAATTAATATTCTTTAAACTTAATTCCTTGATCATAACACGACAAGGGAATCACTACCTTAATTGTAAGTCGATAGAGAAAAAAATCAAATATTACATGAAAATTCGCTTGTCCGATTCTCAAAAGCCTTTTTTGCCTTCAATATTTTTATAGTAATTTCAATATATATTTTATATATTTATATTAAAATAGAAATGAATCATGTATTTGATACATTATTTATAAGTAAAATGTTGCTATATTGAAAAAATATTCTTGTATATAGCGTGCTTGCTTGTACTATAATTAAGATGAGTTCATGAAAAAATAACAATTGTAGAGGAAAACAAACACCTCGATGCAACAAACGTATTTATTACATTTCCACACAACATACTTCTTGCAATTAATAATTAACTACATAAAAATGTGAGACTTTGTTGGATATTCATTTTCTAAAAAAGAAAATAATACAAGACTTATATAAAATACAAAACTTCATACATTATCATCCGGACCTCACTCGACTTCTCCGTATCAATCGACATTCTTCTCCAAATCCGTCGGTAATGAATATGTTCTCACATATTACATCTCATCTATGGTTTCTCCATACCATATAAACATATTAACGAACGAAATTAAGAATTAAAATACAATTTGCCGTTTGATTGCTTTAAAATTACTACCATAAAGTTTTTGCTCACTGTCATTTTTCGTTGACATTTGGTTGTACAAAGTCCAGCGCTCAGTTCAGAAACCGTTAAAAACTGAAGAAACATTTATGACGTCTTTAAATTTTTTAATAATTTTTAATTATACTGTTTTTTCACACATATCTAATATAAGAGTCACCATTATAAGTACAGGTACTGAATATAACACAGACGATAAATATTATTATTATTATTTATAACTCTCGGTTGAAACGCTATAAAACCTGCTTACGTTTACACTTACAAGACATCCTCGACACTAAGACTAATAAAATAATTATTCATGGAATTTTCAAGAAACATATATATATATATAAAGATGCGGAGACTATTATAGTTCATGCAAAAACGAAACGCTTTATAATATAAAAGGAATGTACATCATAAACAAAAACCTAAAGCAGAAACGAAACGTATTAACTTGAAATCCGACGTAAAACAAATCTCGATGCGAATCGAGCGGATCTTGCCACAGGCTCATTAAAGATTCTAGGTCGTTCTGCAATCGTTAATTAGCTGAGATAAGTACGGTATTAATTGTGTACGCCATTGGGAGAACTATCGCGCCATCTTGCGTTTTGTTTTCGCTTCACTTAATTTTTCTTGGTTTTATATTGTTTTATATTGTGTTTCATATATTTTCGACTGCGTTATGTATACCTATGTATTTATGTTTATACTGCAGTCTTATATGACTTACATTAGGTTAGTTATTTCAAATATATTTCATAATACGGCTTGATGAAAAAAAAAAATACATTTTTTCATAATTTTGTCTTAATATCTGAATGAATAGTCATTATATGGAAATAAAAATGTTTTATATAAATAGTGTTATTTTGTTAGTTCTAATTAGTTTCGTTTTCTAATCCCATAGCTATCAGGGTCAATTCAGACCATGGATCCTAATATTGAAATTAACGAAACGCACCAGCGCCTCTGTATTGCGAAAACGGAACGGATATTGCCCGTTCGCCATCGGATCGTTTGAATTTGGCGGGTAACAGGCCACTTCCGGTAGATTGTTTACTTCAGTTGTGCAACCGGATTGGGCGGGTGGTGAGGCGTTAATTTATTGTTCTTAATTTAAAATGATTTGCATTTTTAAATATACAGATGATGTAAAATAGATTTTGCTATTGAAATTATAAAGTTCATTTTGCTGTACGTTTTATAAGAATTGGTAAACTATGTTGGAGTTTCAGATAATTAAAATGGTATCATATTAACCATAAACGAAGATGATATAAAGAATTTTTGATACGTAATCTAAATGTAGTGTAAAATACGCTTGGCGAGTTGTAGCAAAACAACTTGAATGACATAAATCCATTCAAATCGTAAGTCCGTTAAGAGATAGTCTGTTGATCATTGTTAGTAAGATACATATATGATTAAAAATTCATCTTATGATAGTGAGATAAAACGTGTTACTGTGTATGTTATAAGTATATTCGGTATAAATCCAAGTCGGCCGCTCCCGACTAACTGTCGGTCACGGGTCGCGGGCCACAATTAGTGAGCTCACCCACCCGCGACGATGCCCTCTGAGCTGTTAGATTTGTAGCTCTGTGGAAAGTTGTAAGGAGGTTTGTTATAAAATAGGTTGCTTCTATTCGACATTGGCGGAATGTTCTATGTACAGTACAAGTTAAGAAATAAGTCGTTCCACGAATTTTAAACGTCTATATATTTGTTATATGTTTTGACATTTGCTAAAAAATTAAGTCGCAAATGTTTGAATAACTTTAGACCACTTTGAGAATGTCACGGCTATAACCTTTTGATGATTTTGAAATGTTCTAAAGGGGTTTTGTTATAAATATAAATTAATCACAACAGGATACAGCTTTAAGACAAATATTTTATATATGACATCTTAATACTCATTGTCACATTTATTTTTTAAGGTAATAGTTACTTTATCTTCATTTGTTTTCGGATGTTTAGAGTTTAATGTTTATTAAATTTTAATAATTTATTTCGATTTAAGTATTCTTAAAGGTGTTTTTCTTTTGACGGTATTTTATATTTACTTGTAATTAGTAATCTGAGGTTGACTGTATTTTTTGTTGTTTATGAGATTTTATCAGAAAATAAGTTGATTTAAACTCGAATATTCTGCTCAAGGATTCTGGGCGTCGGTGTTTTTTGTTAGCGTTTAAATTAATTTAAATATACATAATTAACTTTAATTTTGACTTCAAGACTTAATGTGATAAAATTTACGCGAACCAGTATATATATGTATATATATATGATACTAAAGATAAATATATATTTCTAAGGTTCTTTATAAACAACCCTTTACCCTTTTATTTGCCCACCAAAAAAGTCTCTGTCACTAAATTGCGTTATTGGTTACCTTTATTAAGAATAATCTTTGATGTTTTTGTAAACAAATTTTTATATATCTCAATAATTCCGCACATAACTGTCGTTTTTAGATAATTATTTATACTCTTTGCCGTTCAGATTATTGATGTTTTTTTTTTACTTCCCATTAATGCAGAGTATAGGTTTAACATATAGAACAGTTACTAACAAACCACAGATTTCTGTATGATCTCATCGCTTAAATGTATGGAGGGAGCGGAGCAAACGAAGCGTGGATTTACTTTACAACAAAGTAACTATATATAGACGTATGATGGTTTTACTAAATAATACAGCGTACATCACCAAAACGCCTCAATTACCTGGAATCTAACTCACAAAAGAAAATATACTAAACATATATCAAAACAAACCACCAATGAGGGCACGTTATTCTCGAAACGTCATAAGCATTTGCTTTGACACTATATTTTTTAATTGTCAATTGTGAATACAGCCAAGAACTGCAAAGAGTATCCATGTGTCATATAAAAATCATGTATTTAAACCACAAACATTACGCAGTCTGATCCCCGTGGGCGGAAGCTGTTACTGTACCGTTTTATTTATCTATGAATTGACAAGCGTTTAATAATACCTGATGAATGATAATGTTCTTATGACAATTTATAATTCTTTTACGCTTATTGCTAATTGGATGTTTAATTTTTTTGATTTCGATCTAAGAATATTATAAAAGATATATATTATATAATGTAGGAACATCATAAAACTTCGCCTTAGGGTTTAGCTCTTCATAGTAAAACAATTTAATACAAATTAAAACTGCACTCATTTTGCATTCATACCTCTTCTTTGGATAGTTAAATTGAATTATCTTAGGCACCAGCAGTTTATATTTGTGTATGACAGTTCTGGTGAATGAACGGATATATATTTTTTCGTTCAACCGTCCAACCATTCATTAATCATTCAGTATCAATGAAATCGACTCTGGCTCTGTACAATTATTTTGACTGAGATTATTATAGGCATTTCAATATCAACCGAAATAGCACTCAAACTGTTTGATATAAGGTTTAAAATTGAATACTGTAAGCGACTAACGGCAAAACATTGTAGGTTAGCGGGCGAGTTCATTCATTTCGAGACGTGTGATTTCGAATTAGAATATTTGACAGTTTCTAATATCTTAGTAACAGAAACTGTCAAGTAAAAAATATTATAGGTCCACAGATAAACAACTTGTAATTCTTAATAATAATCAATGTTACAGATAAAAAAAAGTTTATATTGTCATTGATAAACGTACGGACACTTAAATGGTTATGTAGTACAGATTATAATATATTATCTAATGTTATACTATTTTCACATATGTGATAAAATAAGTAGATTCTTAACTTGACGATAAACTTAAAGTTTTTATGTTAAAAACTAATCACTGAAACACTTTTCAAACACGAGAGCTCGAAATGACAGACGAACACATTTTTTAAACTGTGCAAGTCATAACGGTTTTAAATCATCAATAAACTAACAGACTGTCCGCTCAGAACACTTACCATAAGTCGCATACGGACAGTTTAGCGGTTTTTAATTCATGAATCTTCGCACATTCGCAATAAAATACTCGTAACTATAAGTATAACGTTCACCGACACAAACTTGTGTTAATATATTAAAGCATTATTCGTTACTAATAGTGTCACTCACTTATATGAAGTTATTTTTGGTTAATAATTTTATTTACTTATATTACTTTTAGTTTTTAAATAGTGATTTAACTAAGTCGAATATCAAGTGGCTTAATAAAGTATTTCGTAAATTCAGTCTAGCTTTCCTTACGGAACTTAATATACGATCGTAACATTTAAATAACGTAGTATTGAGTGCATGAGGAATTAAATTAAATTTATAGTTCCAATGTTTATTGTGTACGGTCAGCATAAAACATATTCATTTAAATTATATTAAGTTAATTCATATTTTTATGAAAAAAACCCCACCTCAGCAGCCAAGTAACATGTGGTTCAATGGTTTTAATATTATTTTTATTGTTTTGCTGTCGCTACCAATAAACCAGTGGTAGCGTATTATTCCCCAGCCTTAGGCACCAAACAAACATACATAAATAGTTTTCTCAGTTTTATTGCACTTTTACCGCGACTGCGCCTTTCTTACTAGACTCTGTTTCCACAGAAATGAGAATATTTAACCCCGAGTAATATCCGCTTAAAGGTATAATAATTTAATATAAGTGTTTGTTAAATAGCCTACAGAAACCTGTATAATAACTACATATTGTTAACCAAAGCGGGCATATATAAAAAGTTTTTATATTCGGTCACAGATTATAACATTCCGATGTTTATATAATCAAATCAAGTTAAACAAAACACGGCAATGTTATAAAGACATGAACAGATAATATATACATATAATAAAACAATCGGAACAGTATCGTTAGGCGTCGTCGAAAAAGGAAACATACTAGAAAAAAAATATATATGTATATTAAAAATTAAATAATCATAAATCAGAATGCGTACAAGCGAAGCGAAAAAAAAATCTGTCAAACACGTCAAACGTCTAACAAAGGAGGTAACACTTATTAATATTTTATCCAATTATTCAGAGATATAAAAAGTTAATTCATAAAATCGTTCCGTCATCACAGATATTGTACACATCGGGGGTCTCATATCCGACAGTCATCGCTGAACTAGTTTTGTATATTGAGGTATTTATCGCCCGGTATTTTTATAAGTATTAGATGTATCATTGTAAGCACGTTTGACACGACCAATAACATTTGACGGCTGCTTTTTTTTTTTTAAATAAAATTTAACAATCCAACACAATATATACAGCCAATGTTCGATGTGAAAAAGTTTATAAAAAGAGTTAGTAAAATGCGATGAGATAATGTTTGTTTAATGAGGCAATAATGTGAAGAATGTGTATTTATTTAATTTCTAAGGTGAAGTAGATTAACAGCGTTCAGACCATAATGGTTACACAATGTGCGTTACAAATGATGAAGCGAGACGGTTAATATGGTAGCGAGTTTATCTCATTGGACGGCCGTGATGGATGCACTGACTGCGAGCACAGACAAATAGGGTTTAGGGATGGAAATATCGATTCATTTAAAAAGTAACCGTAAGTGTAATGTTGTATCTGGTTTCGATTAAACGACTTGTGTTGTAACTATATGTAATATCGTTCTAATGATGTCGTAATCTAAATTATATTTCACGAGAAAATGTATTTTTAACTAAGATAATAAAAAAATTGACATATTAAATAGATCGTTTACTATTCTCTTATAGATATTTTTTATCGATAAAGTTACATCCCTATGGAACGTACTGATGCAATTAGTTTGTATCGTGGATCGCTAACTCGACATTCACAGCATTTGTCATCGCCACACGGATGGTGGGGGATGAGACTTTTGCTATTTTTAAATAATTCCGAATATTACAATTATTTTATTATAACGACAATTTTATATAATCTGTATGTGAATACAGGTAATACACGTTTCTTTTAAACCATTCTCTTACAATTTTAAATTGACATTGACGTTTTGGCGGGTCTATAAATAATATACGACCTGCTTACAACTAGATAAACAAGAACTCTGTATAAAAAAATACCATTAAACGTCAAAAATACATACATTTTGAGTTTTACAGTTAATTGAATCCATAAATAGTATAGTAGGAATGGTGTCGCCGTATCACAATGTTACCATTACATGCCAATCAAAACTAATCTTCTCAAATCCCTAGCTATTACTCGGAAGTGTTATCGCACGCGAGTCCATCTCTCATATTTGGACCGCACGGGAGGTGAGGCGATAAGAGCGGATTAACTTGGACTATTTATCATTCGTTCGTTCTTTTTTGTTCACTACCGTTTGACTGTTGAACCTCCGCGTAGGCTAGGGAAATGAGGCTTTATATTGTACTGCTATTTATATAAATATGTTATTACATGTTTGTGAGGTTTCGTTTTAAATTAGAATAAAAAAAATCATCACATTGAGGACATAGCATATGTTTATTTTCATTTAAAGAATTCAGAGCATGTAGGTTCCATATAAAATTACTACACACACATTATCGCTCTGATGTCTATTAGATAAACAACAAAATATGACAACATAGTTACAAACGAAACAGTTAAACTGAGAGATTGAATGAGAGACATATATATTACGTAATACTAAAACAATACAATTTAATGTTCATCTCAAAACAATGAGATGAGACAATGCTTAAGTTCACTGTTACATCTATCAATGGTAGATAGGGATCACGTGAAAAACAGCTGATTTGAACAATGAAAAACAAATGAGGAGCCATTTAAATGAAAGCTAGATGTGAATGAACCGCGCACCTTGAGGGACTCCTGGCGAATATAAAAGAACAATGCCCTATTGTTGTTGCCTACGTCATAGTTTGGAATATAGGTCAGCCGAAACTGGCTCAGCTGATCGTGGGAGCGGGGGCCTTGCTGACCCCGCGATGAGCCGCTTTTATTAAAGGTCAGATAACTGAACACTCTTTACTACTCATACTGTAACAAAAATCGCCTTACATCTATAAAACTCTTTAGCTGACAGTGAATACACCAGCTTCCATAGCGTGACCATAAAGATTCCAACATGTTTTTCGCTTAAACAAAGCTAAGACTGACAATAAAATGGTTTTAAATAGTAAACAATTTGCTTGATTTCTTCTCAATTTATTTTTTCTCACTCTGCCAATAAAAACAATGATTTTTTAGGTTAATTGTCTACCTTTATCAACAACCAGCGTTTTCTGCTCACATGACCACCGACACCCCTTTATTAATCCGTATTTCTGCAGGGTTGCCGCGAGTGAACGCCCTGAAGACAATGCTCATTGTTTGTCCGAGCCACAATTATAACCACGTGCGAGTGTTTACCGATTGTTCTTATCTAGCCGTCCTTGAGCTTTCAATTCACATCCGCACGCATCTTACGTGCGAGTAGAAAGTGATCGGGTTCCGTAGGGAGAGCTTTAATTGTGTTGATAAGTAGGTTATAGTACGAACGATACTAAGGGCGATTGTAAGGTTGTGTTTAAGGTGAATTTTTCTGACAAATTTATTTGTCCTGTAAACATTATAATTGTAAAATTGTCTCTTAAAATTCATGACATTGTATTTAAGTGTATTTAGGGAGATAATTAATCAAGTATATATAAACAATAAAAACAAGAAGTCCGGCTATTGTTATTGTTTGTCTGGAATTCTAGTTCTTCAAACTTAATAAAGTTAAATGCCTGGTCAAGAGAAAAGATAACAAAAACAACACTTCTATGTAGCAAATATCACTTATTCGTAAAAATTTTATATGCAGACAAAATAAGTTTATAAGTTACGTAAAATAATTCTTCGCAGTGAGAACAAAAAAGTCAAATATGTCTTTACTTATTCGAGCAAAAAAGTTATAATAGGTGCAGTAACCCAAAGCTTAAGCATATTTTTTTTTAAAAATTAGTAACACCAGAACCGGCAAAGGTGAATAACATCATAAATGTCGTAAGTTGATGAATTTATTCGTACGTCAACTACAAGTCAAAGTAATCATTGAATTTGCTTTTACGATCAGGGTGTGTGGATGTTTCGTTGCCTCTAAAAGGTTATTGGCTGTACGTAACTCAGCCTTCTTCTTATTTGATCCTTCTTAGTAGCTGTCAAATGAAACGTCATTTTGAATATGACTCATTAAGACATTTTTAAATAAATGTTCTTAAAACGCATATATTTAATAATAAGCAGAACACATACCCACATTTAGTACGGACGATTTTATAATGGAATAGTTATCGGTGTTGTTAAAATTTCTAGTTACAGTGAGTTGACCGTTTCTCGAATTGAAAAAGGCATCAAATCTAGAGCGTCTAACCAAAATGGTTCGGAGAAGCGATCGAATTATCTCTTGAACGGTTTTATGTACATATTTACGACGGCAACAATGTTGCCACGCGTGATTTATAGGGAGTTTCATGTGTGAACTTTGCGATTTTGAAACGGCAACATTTTGAATTCTGACAATTTCTTACCATACATAGTTACGGTTATGAATGTTCGTTTTATTACAAACAAATCGTATTTTGACACGAGTCCCTTTTAATTTTTTATATTGAGAGGTTTTTCTTGTAAAACATTTTTAGCAGCTGAAGCTACACTTTGTATCGGACGGGGTTGGTACGTTTTCGTGATGAATTTCAATATTTTACAGTAACTTATAATTATACGTATTTAATATACTTATTTGCGTATTATCCATAATACATATATATGAATATGAAATAAACGTTCTAACTTCAAAGTTATTTCTTTTTCAAAATTTTATTTTTTAATTATATTCCTCGTTGAATTTCTCTCTCTCAACATAAAAAACATCAATCATCTACCATATTTTAAAATTAAAGATTTACATCAACTAAACATTTTTCGCAGACGTACATATGCTGCTATTAATTAACTTTTTTCAAACACTCACCACATTCAATAGTTTTTAATCTGTTACTTTACATTTATTATTAGAACACACAAAATGAGATCTGGGAATATGATATATATATAATGGGAAGTAGGATGTTTCATAAAATAACAATTATTATATAATCGTTCGACATATTTACAAGGTAATTAATATACAGGTTCTTAATCAAATATTTCAGTGTCGTGTCGTTTTTCTCCAACTCCCAATCCGTAAGGCTCTCACAGAAACTTGACGCCTGCCGCCATTTTTGCACGTTAATTTAACACAGACCACTCCGTCATTTGCGGCATAAAACTCTCCGTTGTAGGGTTGCCATTTTGTTATATTTAAATAACACATTGACATTTTTAAGACAATAAATGTGAATGAAATGTTAATCATGTAATAATTAAAAATTTACCATTATAACGATGGCTGTTTTCATTTTGTATTTGGAAAGTTATTGATATTCATATTTTTATAACTAAAATTTTAATTTCGCACAATTACAATTACTCAATATTAAGAGAACAATAATCTAATTGTATACAGTAATACCCTGATGCATGTTTATATATTGTACGTGTGGTAACACTTAACGTCCTCGAATCTATCACTGGCAGCCCTACCAAGGCATCCGTTACACCTTTTTGCAAGTCTCTAAGGGCACGTTTTGACGATTCCGCAATGAAACTCCTTTTTTTTACCATTTATATTGCTTTTACCTTTAAATATAAAACATGTTTTGACAAGCGTAGCGATAGCTCTCATAATTAGCTCTTTAAACGATTTTAATAACTTTTAAAAACATATTAAAAACATAAAAACACTCGAAGCTCGCATCGAGTACAAACCAAGCAACTCATATTAATGTAAAAGAAATTAAAATCATTTCGGAAAAACTTGTTTACAATGTCTATTTACACATGTGATTAAATTTCGCAAGAAAATTATTCAACTTATTTATTTTTTAAAACAAATCACGAATTTTCTCAATATTTATGTTTTTAGTCAAATCTGAAGAAAATAATTATCACAGTCGACTTATGAATAAAAACATTTATCAAGTTACAATTTTATAAAGTGGTACACAATATCAAATAATTTAGGAAAACAAAGGGAATCACCGGAATAGAGAAAGATTAGACGATTTCAATCATATTTTAATGTAACCCATTTTGTATAGCAATATTTATATCTACAAGTCATATGATGACGTCACTCACGTCTATCAATGACGTAATAATCATAACACAAATTATATGCCAATATAACAATCAACTAAAGTGAATTAGTTATGTAGCGAAATGGACCATCACTATTCACCTAGTGATGTCCTTACTTGATTGATATCGATATTATATATAA
>DVQP01002939.1:0-11606 GCA_018231745.1 Danaus eresimus
TTGTATAATATTTTTATCAACGATATTTTACGAATAAGATTCGTTGAAAATGACGGTTTCAATTAAATTATAACAAAGTTATTATTGCATAAAATTCCGCTTAGTAATACTTTTTCTAAACTCTTATTTAAACGAATGTTGTTCTCAGAACTATTTCTTTAACAATAACAATCAAAATCTCTTCAAAATGAGTATCATGATACAAGAACTAAACACAGAAATATCCTAAGAATTTAAATAGTTATCACTTTAAATAAAGACACTTAACTTTTCATGAGAATAACAACTCTTAATATTATTCGAATCCAAAACGCCTTTCAGCTGAATCTCACAAAGCTTCCAGTTTCATGATTACAATTAAATATAATGTTAACTGTAGCTAGCTGTGTATCGTATAGTGACAGTTGTGTCTGGCAACACAATACCGCCAAGAACTCCCAAGCCCAGTTAGCACAAGCACAGCGAACTGCCCGCTCGTACGTTTGAGTGCACGTCATGTTCCGCCTGTTTAAATATATAGTGTACAGTGACTGTTTGTGTTAATTATATATATATTTTATCAACGGTAAGACGAAATTTCTAATCTTATAAATTAAATGTCAAACTAATCTATGATTATTTAATGCAACGATACTTTGTTATCGATTCGGTTTAAAAGTTCGAAGTTCAAAAAAATTTACTGCAACGAGGTCATTAGCCAATTCATTTATGAATTATTAGATGGACGTGTGAATAAAAACTATGAGTCAAATTTTAAATTTAATTTCTCTTCAATAGCGCCTTTCCTGTAAAAAAAGTATTATTATTTTACATAAAACTCCAACAACACAAATTTTACATTAGAAAAAAAACCACCTTAATTCTTTACCAAAATATATAATCTAGGGCAAAAATTTTCACTGAACAGCCTTGATAACAATAGCGTTTCATATAATATGTTATAATGTAAGCACATTCAATTGTAAAACACAAAAAAAAACTTAACAATAAATCTCTTTGTTTTATTTGTTCAAATAAAACATATTTCAAACATAATTACTATGCAAATTCTTAACAAAGAAATAGCTAACGCCTACGAAAGTAAACAACATTAGACTAATGATATTTTACAAATAACTAGGACCATAAACAATTCAAATGGCGGTCAAATATTTACAATATAAAAATACATCAGTACATAGTACATCAGAAATAGACGCGGTGACATACCCCTTGTCTAACACATTCGAAAGATTATCTAATGAAGTTTGGTATTATGTGTCAAAATTCTGAACATTGACTCTGAAAAACAATTTTAATCTTAAGGCTGTTAACAGATATCAACTTTTAGTTGCTAACTAACGGACGGACTGTATCGAAAACATCACCTCGAAGTAAAGGTTTTAAAAAACTCTTTAAATTATGCTCGTTGATCGTAAAATACCGTAATTTTGTAAATAATCAATGTTGTATTTCGAATTAGGTACTAAAAACCTTTTTCATGGCATTAACAGATTAATGGAATTTTAAGTAAATTGAAATGTTAAACCGAGATTGCTCCGTTTTGCCTAGAACTTAAAATAAAGTCACCCTTTATGTTATTTACTTCATGGGAATAACTACAAAAAGTGGAATAGAGCTAATTATATAAATCTTTTATGTTTGTCATATTTTCAAACTTCGAAATTTTAAATCGGTAACCCGCTACTATCACAGTACTTAATATTTTACAGTAATTTCTGTTAGAGTCAAAATATTTAGTATCGACTCGTTCTCTATCTTATGAACTTTGAACTTTTAAGCGTGATAAAGATAATTTGTATTAGTTAAAACAGTCATGTTGATCGTCTCGATGCAAGATAAGTATGAAATAATTACTTAACTTTTCAAATAGAGTCAGATGAAATACAAATTAATTTTTCAAGCGCCATTAGTCTTGTTAAAACTATAAATTTCCTGAATAGAGTCCACTTATTGTGGAAATAAGAGTTAATCATAATACTATATGTCTCACACGCAAATTTTTAAAGCTATCACGTTAATTTTGTAGCCTAGAAACGTAAAAATTTTAAAATCAAACATATATTCAAATTCAAGGTATAACAATTTTAAAGAAAATATTGTTATTAATAAAGTTTAAGCTAAAACCCGTTCAGTAAATCGTAAAATATTCCATTAATGTAAATTGTTAGTTAGAATTTGATAATATAAAGAATGTATCAAAAGTTTTAACGTCCTTGAAATCTGATAAAACATTCAATATATAAGACATACTTCATTCTGGATCAATACAGTCTCCGTGGAGAAGATAGGAGGAATGTCACACCGATATAATGCTGTTTGATAACTCGTACTATTTGGAAGATGTCCAGGTGTAAAAATGGCTTGGTGGCGTCTCAATGCAAGTCTGGCTGGGTAGTGCACAGGGCTGCCAGATTCGCATCGCCTGTTCGCTACATATCTCGGATTCCTTAAGAACAATTAAACATAAATAAGTAGATAATCACCCATTCAGTATTTTCATCGAGTTATGATGACCATGATGTTGTACTAAAATAAAACAGTGTGGGTGTTCCTTTATTATCATGACTGTTATTTGATGAAATAGTTTTTCATCAGTGGAACTGTTCTCAGTAGATGAAGTATATAGCTTAAAGAATTTTTTAAATCTACACGGAATGTTCAAAATTCGACACATTTAATAATAGCGTTGTCAAAACCAACTATTTTCATCCTGGTAACTATTACGGACGTGTTAATAATTTTTCACATTGTATACACTGTCGCTAAGACCGTCTTGGCCTAGATTTACGAGGTGTTTCTTGGGCATAATTCTTTCTCTTCGTTTATTTTCATTATAATTCCAAAATTCCTTTAACCCTACTTAATGAAAAATCTATTGAAAGCGTATGAAAATTAAAATAATATAATCTATTTGGATTCGATTTGATATGAACATATTTTATACGGTTTCATCAGATTAAACATTTTTATTATTTACTAAAAATTATAGAAAATTTAGTTAAACAATGAAATCGAAGGTCAGATGGATTGACATTTTAGAATCAGTTTACTACGTTGCTTGTTACTTATAAATATTTAAAGTATAGTCCAATGGAATTTAAAGCTACATCTACTTTGAGTTATTATTGGTTAAGAATTTAAATTTGGTGAGAAACTAATGCATCACTTTCACTGAAGATAACAACGTGATTTTAAAATAAAAGTAATAAATAACGTAGTCCTGTGGTTATAGTGGTAAGCATAATTCAGAACAAGATATTTTATATTGATTGTTTTTTTACAACAATGTTTTATAAAAATGTATTGGAACGAAATTGAAACGCTACGAAAGCTAACACGACCTTGAACCTCACTCGTCAACGTGAATGACACTGTAATTGTTCTTTAGCTTATGTGAAAATTAATATACATATAAACTGATTCGTTTTACCGCTTATTTCGTGTAATGTATTCTTTTAAAATGTTTTTTGTAAAGCTATATTCTATCTTTACATAACAAATGCTTGCGATCTTAATGGTTATGGTACTGAAGTATATTAATATTCAATGTCTACGTTTACTGTAATAGTAATTTTTGTTACAGGTCCAGGTCCTGCCAGCACGATGTTTAGGAGCGAGGAAATGGTTCTATGCCAGCTGTTCGTTCAGCCGGAAGCAGCTTATGTATCCATGTACGAGCTCGGCGAAGCGGGAATAGCCCAATTCAGAGATGTGAGCTTAATAAAATATATTTTATACTTACAGTAATACAAACAATGATGATTAAATAAATATATCTTCGTATATTTTCATACGAGTTAATTTTATAATTTCATGTTTTAATTTGGTGTCATTAGTTGAGTTGAGTATTAATAATATAACAAATCTTAAATTATTTCTCCAAAATAGGTCATGTGTAACGTTATCAAATTAAATAATTAATGTATAACCATTTCAAGGGATAATTTATGTTCTTTATAAGAATTTAAAAATTTAAATCTCATTTGATGCATAAAGTGAAACAGAAGGACAAATGAACGTGAAACAAGAATTTTCAGACCGTATTTTCACAAATATCTATAAAATATACAATCGCAAGTCGCGTACAAAGATATTACATTTTTAAATTACAGTCTTTTCGTTTATATAAGACATCTTATTTAAAATGGAATAATTATGTAGTGTCGTAGAGCCGCAAGGTTAGAATATCATCTAACACAATTAAGAGTATTAGCAACCAGCGGTGGCTGGTTGTAAGCAACGGTTTATAAACCATTTACATTTATCCTATTCTTTCATACATTGAAAATAATCCACTTTAAAATATTAAATAAAATAGAAAACCTATGCACACAAATATATATCAACACTTTACTCATGAAGCTGATCCAATGTCAATGTTTCAGCGAATAGGATTTTGGTTTGGATATGACTTTTATGTTTTTAACAAATGATTTATAAATGTACATGTATTATTACCTTTAAAAAATACTATTCATTCTATAATTTTTTTGTTGAAATAGATATCATCGTCAGATGATTTATCATTATTTATTTTGAAACAAAGTCATGGTAATGAAAATCTATTTCAAATCATCAATAACAAAATGAAATAGTTCTGGAATGAGTCCAAACTTACGAGGGAACCCTTTGTATAAACAGATTAAGACAGATTATTTGAGCAGAGAATAGCAACGTATATGTCCATTATATCTATTTACTATTCCTAAAATATTTCATATGTGTTATAGTCCAGTATATTTATTTAAATATAGTTATTACACGCAATGTCTTCCATTGAAAAACCAAGGGAGAATTATAGTTAGGGAAAAATTATTTACAAAATAATCCTCTTCTATATATAAGTTTAGCGAATGAACAAACGAAGAAACATTTAGAATCTCGTATGTATTAGTTAAAGATTTGTATAAATAACACTTAAGCTATCATGCGCTCAGCGAAGTATTGGGATTGTTTACCTCAATTTGTTTTTATACCACTTACGTTTTAGTCGTCTTAAAGTAAAAAGTGCAAAAGTTATAACTGGGATATATGTATACCGAATTCAGCTTCATTTACATCAAACATTTAAAGCGATAGTCCAAATCCAAATTGAATCGAAAGTCTAATGAACGTAGAAGACAAAAATATTGTGTGTAGTTTACTGGAATATTCTTATTTTATACTTCTTAAAAATAATGTTTTGATGCTATTGTCGACTTAAATCTTTATAATATATAATATAGATCTAATACATATGTAAGAAACAATAGGAAATCGATATCTTAATTGACGTGAAGTAATAAAATTTATTGTTGGCGTTTAACAAAGCGAACTATTTTGACCGCTACATTAAAGGAAAATGTTTATACAAAACCTTTGAAGGTACAACATGTTTTCATCAACAACTATTTCATCCACATAAAGTCTGTAATATATAAATTGTTTACGTATATGTTTTGCACATATTTAAAGGTTTGTTATATAAATGAAAATTATACCGATTCCCAAATATTTCAACTAAATGGCCATTATTTATGCGGACTTTCCCCCAATTCGCGTGCCATCATAACGCAAAGGGAGCGCCTTAAGTCATGACACAATCGATTTATAATATACATACATATTCAAAATATATTATGACATGCGTAGAAAGAACACACACTGTGTGCGTTCATGTTTTTAATAAGTTAATGCAGTACTAACTATTTTATGTCATAGCCGAGCTTAATAACCCTAATTATAAAGCTAAGAGATTAAAAATACTTTATATATAATTTTTTCCTTGTTATATGGTATTCGCAAAAAATATTAAATACATCTTTATGAAACTTCTTTATACAATTACACTATCTTATTGTGTAGCTTAAATAACGAAAACAGAAAAAAAAATATTTTTATTTAAATATTAAAAATTTACTTGTCATTCAGAAGAGCAATTGAAGTATAACGAAGCAATTTTTATTAAGAAATAACTTCAATGTAAAATAAAATAACCTGAAAGCAACAATAACCAAAAGAGTAATTGTAAATACGACCTGACTTTCATATATTAATATACAAATAAACATACGTTCCCGTGATAATATTTAATACATCTTTAATAACCTTCAAAACTCACTAAAAATGTGTTAAGAAGTCATTACTGTCTAATCCATATTAATAATAAATACGTAATTGAGATCGAAGTTATTAAAAAGGAATTAAAAAACATTATGGTTTGTTGATAGTATGTAATGTAGGACAATATATTGTATAACAATTTAAAAGATAGGACTCAAGTTAGCATAAGTCACAAACTGTTTTTGAATCGTTATCAAAAAATGATAAGTTTAAGATTGTGTTTTCAACATAGCTTTAATTTAAAGATTATGTATCAGTAAAAATTCATGCACAAAACGATCAGTTTCATCTAAGTTGTTTGATGAAATGTATTTAAAAAAATGTATTATACTAAAAATATTACATCAACCTCCTAACATAACATGGTAAAGCTTGTGTAAAGATAGTGGCACAATTAATATCGATGTTATTGATAACAATGCAATCTTTATACGACAGATATAAATTGAAACCCAGTAACCCCAGTTACTGTAAGTAATCCTTAGTGAAGTGACAGAACAATGAATTATACAAGTAAACACTTCATTTATCTCGTTACGTAAGCGTGATAAAATGTGTCTCATCGCTCATTGCCGTTTCAATTAAAAATAATTACGTTGTACATGTTATATAAAAGGAGAAAACGAGAATAACCGTACCTCAATGAATATAAGTTGCATTTAAACATTCGCTCTATTGTTTGTATGTGACGAATAAATAATACAATAAGTAATCATTTGGAGCAATCATATATTGATTACTCATTCATTTCGAGACAACTGAAATACAAACGTACATCTAGGGACGAATCTTTATTTTCAAATAAACATCGAGTTTAATTTTTTTTTAATAATTTGTATAACAATATATTAAACACTATCCGTTATTGAATAACCATTTAAACATAGACTAAGTCTATATCGACACTACCAGAGAAATTACAAAGTCAAACATTTTATCTCCAAAAATGTTTTAAATATCATCGTTCCTAAATATACGCTACCCGGGAATTCTAGTTTATGTATCTCTTACTCTAACCATTAGGATTATGAAGTATTTTTAGATTTAATATTGTTACTTGGCACATCCGTTAATCCTACCGTAGACGAAAGACAAAGCGTACGGATGCAAGTACTTAGTCTTCGCTATATCACCATTAAGTTGAGACATTCATCCTTCCTTTAATCGTAACGAATTATAATAAGTCTCTGATGATTGAATTATAAATATTAAATTATAAACACAAAAAACAATACGTATATACTTCTAAAGAAAATAAAAAACGTAATGTAACCTACAAAACGTGTAAAAGTAATTTAATGTTATGAGTTGTATATTGATAGATTAGATGCATGACGACCCGAGCTATAAATGGATCCAATAAAAGTTACGCAGATACAGAGAATGACCAATTGACTGTCTATTTTTGGCTTTAGGTGCGCCCTTTGCGAGTAATACGATTTATTGTTATATAATAATTAAGTTTTTGCCAAAATTAAATTCATCACGTTTTTTTTGTAAATGTCATTAAATTGATATTTTCCATAAAGCCTATTTTGAATATTAAAAACATAAAACTTAAAAATACTATGTTATTTGATATAACCAAATCCGAACTATTCGAAGTAGCACACCATTTTTCAAATGCCAGTCACTTGAACCTGACTTTGGAAATATATAGCGATAGTAAGATAAAAAAAAATTAAAACTTTTACAGTTGAACCCTCACGTTAATGATTTCCAACGACGCTATGTGTCGGAGGTGAGGCGGTGCAGTGAGATGGAGAGGAAGTTGCGTTGGGTGAGCGGTGAACTGCCAGAACCGCCACCACCGCCCAAACATTCACCACGAGTATTGACCCCGAGAGAAATTAATATACTAGAGGTAATACTTGCTTGTATTTAAAAGTGCTATCATGCAGAATAACCATATACATGTATTTGTACGTTTACAAAAATTAGCGATCACGCTCATGTTCTGCAACATTTTTGTAACTACGTAAATTACAATTTAACATAAATTGAATATGTTTTAGGAAAGGATTGACTACATAGAGTCGGAAATTCAAGAAATTACGAGAAACGCTCAAAATCTAAAGACAGATTATCTTGCTTTGATAGAACTGAAACTATTAATTGAGAAGACGCAAACGTTTTTTCAAGATCACAGCGCTCATAGAAAGATATCCGCTTCGGTTCAAGTATATAATAACGAAGGGGCGATAGGCCATTTAGGATTTATAGCAGGTGTCGTGGCTACTCCCAGGGTTGCCTCGTTCGAGAGAATGCTATGGAGAATATCTCACGGGAATATCTTCTTTAAACAGGCACAAATTGATCAACCACTCAAAGATCCAGTAACAGTAAGCAATAAATGTTAAAAACTTTAAGAACTTTCTTTGTTCATTACGCAACGTTCAATATATAAGAAGAATTAATATACTAAGTGGCTGCTCACTTATTTAGGTTTAAGGTAAAAAGCAAATGCCAAAAGGTCATTGGCATGCTTTATCGATTTTCTTGTAGGTAGTTATAAAGCGTTACAATTTTTTTTAAGACCGAAATTATTACATTTTCGTTATAATAGGTCATGTGATGCAAACAAATTATAGCAGTCAAAGTTTTAAATAAAAGCAATATATAAGAGAAATGAAATAATTTTAGGGACATGAGCTGCAAAAGACAGTATTCGTTGTGTTCTTTCATGGAGAACAAATTAAGTTAAGAGTGAAGAAGGTCTGCCATGGTTTCCAAGCAACGCTGTACCCATGTCCGGCTACCTACAAGGAACAACAGGAAATGATTGCAGGAATTGGATCCCGAATCAAAGATTTAGAAATGGTTAGTATAAGAGAGGAGACCTAGACCTTTCAGCATTCCGAGGATTGACCGTGCGGGTGTTGGTTAAACAGCAATATACATACATATTTTACAGCAAATTTTGAGTATCATTAACATTTATGCTATTGCAACGAAGCATTGAATATTAATTTAATATATGACAACAATTGCATCTAAAATAAATCTCATCAGCAAATCAGTAACAGCAAATCTCAGGCCGTTTGAAAATATGAATGAGTCTAAAATCTCTGTTTGAGAAATACTGTATTCAAAATAATCGATAAATAAATTTTACAGGTACTAGAACAGACGGAGCAGCACAGGAGGTTAGTGCTAGCAAATATTGGGCGAGATATTAGCACTTGGATGGTGGCAGTTCGGAAGGAGAAAGCGATTTACCACACCTTGAACATGTTCAGTATGGACATTGTGAAGAAATGTTTGATTGCTGAGTGCTGGGTCCCTCGACAGGACCTTCACATCCTGCAGAAGGCCTTGGACAACGGTGTGGTATGTTTTTGGTCATTTAACAGATAACCTCGTTAGTTCAAAACTAATTCTTACCTATTTTTTTACTGAGGTAATATTTTGGCAATTTTTCTGATCTATCACTCTAAACTAACCAATTAATTTTTATATTTTCTTGGATTTTTTTGTGAAATCGGTTATTTTTGTCATCAGAAAGCAAGTGGAAGCCCGATTCCATCGATTCTACATCATGTACCGACTAGAGAAGTTCCACCCACATTTAACAGAACCAATAAATTTACACGTGGCTTCCAAACTCTCATTGATTCCTATGGAATCGCTAGCTATAGGGAAGTTAATCCAGGTAATAAAATAATATTTTTATCAAGTATTAGTACAATGTTTATAAAATTTTCCTTGTCTTCATCATCTGATATTAAGCTAGAATATAAAACCACTTACAATTTTACAGTAACGTTTCGATTGTCTATAATTAGATCGAACACATGTAAGCCATGTAATTATAATTAAAATCCCAAATAAATTATAAAGAATCGCTAACCAATTAACCGATTGTGGTATATATAGAAAGCCACAAGACGGTCAAAATTTCGTATACATATATCATTAACTGGAATTTTGAATGCTAAAATGAAAACCATAAAAAATTATAACTAAGAAATAAAAAAGACAAAGTATCCTGGGATGCAAAAAAATTTTGGTGTCATAGATTTTAAGTATATTAAGTATACTTTCCTAAAATACCATAAAACTATAGACCGATGTTTGATTTCTTCAATTATCGTTTATATATTTTTTTCAATTCTTTTCTAGCGTTGTACACGATCATAACATTCCCGTTTCTCTTCGCCGTCATGTTCGGTGACATGGGCCACGGCCTCATTATAACCATATTTGCCGCGACACTCGTCATAAACGAAAGAAATTTCGCCAAAAAGAAAACAGACAATGAAATCTGGAATATATTCTTCGGTGGACGCTACATAATGTTATTGATGGGAATATTTTCTATATACACCGGTCTGATATACAATGATATGTTTTCGAAATCGTTAAACATTTTCGGTAGCAGTTGGAGGAATGTTTATGATCTGGAGACGTTGACAAACAGGAGTACTTTCGATTTGGACCCAGCGGTGGCGTACACACAGACACCTTATCCCCTCGGCTTAGATCCGGCTTGGCAGGTAACATAACTGGTCATCTGACTAAGAAGTACTTTTAGTATATAGCGGTGATCTCTTTTTTATTATTATTTTTTAGTTCGCAGCTAACAATATAATATTCCTAAACTCTTTCAAGATGAAACTATCTATAATTTTTGGTGTCATCCATATGGCGTTCGGGGTAACATTGAGTGTGGTAAACTTCAAGTAATTACTTAATTATTAAAGAATATATTTTATTATTGTTATTACATTACATTAATATAATTTTTTGACTATATATAATTATTTTGTATTGCAGCTTCTTTAAGAAAACGGAACTAATACTGTTACAGTACATACCACAAATACTCTTCTTACTTCTACTGTTTTGGTATCTATGTATTCTAATGTTCATAAAATGGTTCATGTATTCTTCGATAGCGACAGGTACTAATTATTATTAAATAATTATCAATAAATAAAACTATCCTTCAATAAAACCCCAATATGTTAATCTTCCAACATACCCCCAAATGATTATCACAAAAAAAACTCTCTTACAGTTACTTATTCCGAAATCCGTATATAATTTATTAAACAAACATATAAACCTCCTTACGCACAACAGTTTCTACAAGACGTACATATATCTAACGAAAGCTTTTCTTATCTCCTGTTAACACTGTTTATAAGAATAAAACATTAAAAAAAATTTAAGGTCGATATATTTGTTGTCCCAGATCCAGCATTGGGCACATCCTGTGCTCCGTCAGTATTAATCATCTTCATCAACATGATGCTCCTGAAGTCATCAGAAACCGCTCCTCCTTGCCGCACCTTTATGTTCGATGGTCAAGACGCGATACAAAAAGCCTTCCTAGCTATAGCCTTTTTGTGTGTGCCAGTTATGCTGTTCGGAAAACCAGTGTATCAAATAATCGCTGCTAAGAAAAAGAAGGTATTTTGTTATGGTTGTATACATTAAGTTAACTAAGTTATTTCTTTTTTTTCACTAAATGTGTGACGTATTATATATATATATAA
>DVQP01002940.1:0-11606 GCA_018231745.1 Danaus eresimus
CTATATATATATGTGTGTGTGTGTGTGTATGTATAAGCGTAAAATATAATATGTAATATAATAATAATATTGTTTGTATACATTGTAGGTTTGTTGCACAAGTCTCGTATTCCGAGAACCATGAATCAGAACGTCTTGTGTTACGTTTGCGGACATCGATATCCTTTCACTCCAAAACTAAATATAATATATGTAGAATAAAGTTAACATATTATCATTTATATATAAGAATATAAAGATCAAGAACATTTATAAGTGTATACGTCAATTGTGTTTTGTATATATTACTTTTATTTAATTTAAAACACAAACAACAATTTTATTTAACAAACAAAAAATAATTAGATATCAAAATCATTGCTTACAAAATGTTTTAACTACATCTATGCATTATAAACAAATATTCATGATATTTTAATTTTTACGTCGGAGGAAAACTAATTATAAATTTTGATATTCTTCTCGTGTTTTCGTTCCAAGGATTTCCACATTGCATTTAATAATAGGACGAAGAGGAAAAAAGCTTAAATCTGAATTTATAATGACGCACTACAGTGACACAGTGGCTTTTCATATTTCCATTTGTTGTTATAAAGAACGTGAATAAAACTTAAATTAATTAATTTCAACGTGTGACAAATATATAACTGAATAAAAACGTAGACTTGATTTCGTTTCTTTTTTCAAATAGAACTAGCCTTTTGATTGATACATGTATACGAAAAGGTAATTCGTCAATTCAATTTCAAAATTATTGATTTTGTTTCTCTTTTTAAATCGAGCAATCCTATTGGCTGTTTGTTATCCATCTCGCTCGCTCTTCAGTTGTTGTTAATAAAATCTATATACGCATCCCTCTCTAGCACACTAACCTAAGGTGCAGGTCCGCGTCCGCCCGCTGGAAGGCTTCTAGCGCACGCTCCGACTCCCGCGCCGCCCTCTCGTATGAACGACGGGCACGCTCCAACGCTCCCACGGCCGAACTAAGGACGGCCATTTGCTTTGAACCCTCGTTTAAGTGTACCTGGAACACAATACGCCTTCACTATATTGATTCATTCAATGTAATATAGAAATAGATTTAAGGCATAAAAAATGAACACTAATAATGCTCTTTAAATAAAATACTGAACACAAATAATCACAATTTACTCAGTAATATCCAAAGTCACGCACGTGTCCTAAGAGCAATTTCCTTATATTTTGTATGACGAGTGGCTTCGTAAACAACGACCCACCGACACACTTGTGCCCCGTTAAGGTGAATACAACGAATAGCCACTTTGGTAACAGCAGGGAGCTGAAGGATTCACTAACAAGCCCTTAAACTCGAACGAGGAATTTGTGATAAAAACTATGCCATTGGATACCGGATAAAAACTGTGCCATTGGATATTTAGAACAATTTTTATCAAATATAATCAGGACCTCAACTTTTAATAGCTTCAAGAAAATTTCATAACTCGAACAAAAATATACAAGAAACCATACTATTTTATTTGAGAGACGTTTCTCGAAACCCAATAGCTGTTACGAAATCACCGCAAGCTGCATACAAAACGTTTAGTTTAGCCAGCGATTAGTGTGCCTTTTAATATTCAAACAAAAAAACATTCTGCTTCGGAAGTATACAGCCGAAAAATATAAAGGCACGTCCTAACAACAAAATTCGTAGTACTACCAGCGTGCTCTGTTCGCCGGAGGCCATTGTTTGTGTAGTCTTTTTAAAACACATATTTCGTAAGCTAAGAGACTAGAAATATTTTGTATATATTATTTAAAATATATTTACAGCGAGTCGATATATAGATATAGTAAACATAAGATATGTATAAAAACGTAACATATAATATAACACACCTTCCTGTCCTCTCTCAGCTCCTTGGCAAGTAAATGTAACTCGCGAACAACGTTAGATTGTAAGTTCTCAGCCACCAGCTCCCTCTGACCGGCAAAGTCACCCAACTCCTGTAGGAGCTGTCTGAATGCTTTACATGATGTGTATCTGAAATTATAATACTTATAATATAACATCTATCGTATAAGAAAATATAAAGAGTTAAATACAGTATGCTTAGTCGAAGTAAATACGGAGAGTTGATAGTTTAACGTTAGCATATCTTTCAAAATTATAGTATTAATTTAGATCAACGAACGAGAAACGGGAAACATTTCGTAAGTAGTATTAAGACTATGTAGTCTGTGCAAGCAGTACTCAATTAACATGAAATTGATAAAAGCCTTCACATATGAATGTTAAATGAATTTTAATTAATATAAACATTAATATAGAGTAACTTATATATTAATTTATTAAGGTTTGTGACGTACAATAATAATATATATAATAAAACAATGCAAGACATTACTTACACGTATTCGTCTTCTTCCTTTCTTTTTGGTTGATAGCTCTTCACAAGCCTCCTGGAAGACATTTTTATTATTGTCAGTATAACATTTGTTTAAAATATTATTTAATATATATGCATACTAATCATAGGGAATGAGGGTAACTTTATTTTAGCGATTAACTTAATCATAATACAAACATCATTCCCTTTTAAAAAATTTATATACACACACACATATATATAGTGTATAAATCATAAATAATTAATAGCTTAGATTATATAACAACTTTTATATATATATAATTATTAAACAATCCGATGTGTGCAGTGAAAGTGGACATTCCACATATTAACATATCGAACTGGTAACTATTAGTTATAATGACATCAAATATTATTATCCTTTTCGTGTTCTTTTACATAACATAAATATTTATATAAATTCGTCGTCATATATATATTTCCTAATACATTTGGTATTTATTTAAATTTTTTTTATATAACACGCACTAAGTCGAGAGTCTAATGGCATGTATACCGTGTATGTCGTATGTATATATAATATTTACCTTAACTTGCCAGCGTATTCTAACTCTATAGCGCACCGTTCCTTCACAAAATTCCCATATTTGTCTAAGAATTCGATACCTTTATGAGTATGGGTGGCTAAGTTATCATATTGATCCTGCGGACAAAAGAGAAACATTATAAGTACATATGTTTTTTCATAAAACTATAGGATGCTGTACAATGATATCAGGTCAAACGGAACTGACGCAAAATTCGATAAACGTTTCGTTTCCTACAATACAATGTGTATCATAATATTGGCATGAGTAATTAATGAAACATATATGTTACTTTCATGTTACATATCAAACAATCTTTAATAGTTATAATATTACGCTTAAAAGAAAGATTGTACTTTCTTATATATTTATTTGAAAACACGTCTCAAAAAAACGGATAAATATTATGAGTAAAAATAAAGAATATTTTTGTATAAGGAAAACGTCGTTTGGCAATCTTTTCGGGCTTCAGCTAACCTACTGAACAGCTTGCAAAAATTTAAAGAGGCCTTAAAAGTATTTTTTGTTATTGTTTAGGTAACATTCAAAATCGCAGACGAAAACGCAACTAATCACTAGTATATAATAAATATCAACAGATAGCATGTACTAAAAACATTCTATTATATCCCAGCCATAATTAAGCAACAACCATTACTTCGACTGGTTTCGCTAACGTGTAAATGGTAATATTGATTTCATAGTTATAATTAAAACAGTTTCTTATACGGCATAAAACCCGTTTGGCATCGAAATAAGATATAAAATCATTTCCTTCACATCAGGTTACAACAGTACATTGAAAACAGAGTTTTTATATGCAGTTCATACAAAAACAGTTGATACTAAAGTCATAAATGGGAGGCTGTTGCGGACAAAGTCACGACAAATCGCTTTCTAAATCTAACACGATAGCTAATCTAAACTTGATCATCTCGTAATATCTTTAGACCCATATATATTTATACTATTTTCATATACTATATTATCAATCGGATGAACCTCAATACAGTACAGCTTGTACTTCGAAGAATATGACCGAAAAATGACATGCATATCATCTTTATTTGTCTACCAGTAATCCTTTATATATATAGACATATTTAAATTATTACTTAGTATTTGTTAAATGTAATGAAACGACAGAAAATAAAGAACTTTTGTAAAGAAATAGCATCGGATACGGGGTGAATCACGATTGAAGCTCCGTCGGATATCCCTCCCTTTAAATGCTGAGTTGAATCCTAAAATAATCTCGTTAACTGAGGCCATGTATGAATAACTGTCTGGCTAAAATTTATTTTGACAACCGTATGATCATACGTTTTATTTATTTATGTACTGTAACAAGTGAAGGCGAAATTAAATGCTCTATATGAGCTTAAAACTATTTGCTAGTTAGAGAGGATGAAACTATAAAAAAATTTTGTTCATCAGTACTGCTTGAGCGCTCTCGTCTTAAATGGATAAATGATCGTGAACATTTAAATCGCTTCCTTATTTAATATACAAACTTAGATCACTGACATTCAACAATATAGTATCGATGTAAAGTCGATAGCATCTTCTCATTATATGCATTAGTTACACAAACTAACATTATTATATAACTAAATATATAGAAATTTTTGGTTTACATTAAAATATGTCACTTTCACATGACACACTACATTAGCAATTTAAAACTGTAAACGAGTGCAGTATATGTATTATGTATGTATGTTTGTCTGACGATATCCTGTGACAGTATTGTCAATCTATTACAGAGGTCCAGCCAGCGTTCATAGCGTACTGTCGCTTCTCATTAGGACTGGCGATCATCTTGGAAGTTATAAATATTCTCAATAACTGTTACCCTTGTATCAATATCCTGTGGTCGTTATTATACGCGTACTATTCTAATACAGTACGAGACAAGTCTTTACTGAGATTCTTAATTTTTTTTTTGTAATACTATATGTGATCAGCGGTTTCGGTCGCGGCATTCCATCTACGTAACTAAGTATACTCAATTTTATTGGATGGATAGTTTCTTTGATACCGTAGTATAAATGCACACACAAAAACTTTCACCATAATATATATGTATAACTTAACGCTCGTTATATAAAGTGAAAATTACAACTGAACTTGAATATTATTTTTGAAAAACATAACATTTTAACAATATAAGTTACAATGGAAAAAGTAGAATAAAGTAACAAAATCATAAACGTTCATATTTTCATGGAAAGAAAACTTTCTATATACAAAGAAACAAGAAAATAGTATATATACATCAAATACATGTATTTTATATAAGTTCGTTGGCCTCCAATAGGATCTACTGGTGAGATAGTTGATGTGGACGTGGGGGAACTGGATTGGTGACAACTGCTTATATACCACAAGGCGCTAAAAGATACGCGTATGACTAAAAGTGCATTTAACTTTGCTGAATATTAATGCTGATGCCTGATGCTATTCCGAGAGCCATTAAGTCACCCCGTTCCCACTCCGCCGTCACTGACTATAGGGACTTCATTAACGTACCGTGACATTCGTAATTCTGAAAACGTCTAGCAATTTAGCGGGGATATAGATGACCTCCTATTGAATTATATAAATATATATAAAAAACAACAATAATTTTATCTCATTGTTACACAAACAGACACAAAAACAAACGAAATACTTAAAATACTAAGCACTTCTTATGATAATCAAGTCCCATACAAACACTATGTATATACACGGTTTAATAAAAAAACAATAGGTAATATATATATGTAATATTATGTATGTTTTATAATATATATGAATGTGAACAATACAGCTAATACATTGGCGCGTACGAAATGTCAAATGAGCGGCGCTACCATCGGAATGCGCTTACAAATGACCAGTACCATCAGCATTCAAGTCACACACGAGACCTCGAGGACTGCCGACATATGTACACAACACATTAGTATAACGCAATGATATTTCATTTAATAGTTCCACAGTCAATTTATCTACGAGAAGTAATTTAAAATAATATTTTCATAATTCAAGGACATTATGGGTTCCAATTCTAACGAAACGTAAATAAGTTTTATTCATAAACACAATAAATTGTATCACAATCGGTATGTATCAACTTTATATCGATATATTATATATAATATAAATATTAACACAGTTGTTCCGAATCTAAAATAATAAAATCATTATTAATTTAATTAGAACCTCGGTTCACCTTGGAGCTACAACATTGAACTTGTCACAGAAAAAAACAGATGGTAACCGTGAATTTATTAACTATTATACTAAATAAACGCTTATCATTAACGTAATCTCTGATAATATATTACGTAATATACACATAATAATGAAATTTGTCGCTAAATCATTGTATCGCTTGGTCTAATTAACACTATACTTCTGTTAAATTCAAACAATTATCTTGAAATGCCTTTTCAGTGATTAGAAGCGTTGACCTTGCCAGAGTCTTAGCGAATCGCTTGAATGTCAATGTTGTATTAATCATTCTATTTACATGAACTGAGAATACGTTAAAACCTATATTTATCTGGCATTAAATTATATTATAATACATTAATCATAATTATGCACTTGTTTGATGAACAGCTGCAATGAAATAATAAAAACAAGACATTACATTATCTAACTTGCTCGCACCTTTAACGTCGCTTAATAGATCGCATATGTACATACATATATACATACATACAGAATGAAGAACAGAATCACGACTTATAGCGCATTGTCCTATTGTAAAATAAATACAAGTCCAACACACGAGGAATCTAGTATGCTTAGCACAAGTTTGCATAATCATTTCAAATTTCTCGTGCAATAGCCGACTTTAAAATAATACCATAATAATACAATAACTGCGAACATTTATGAATGAAAAACTGGTAACGCTCCGTATGGAGTGGACGACGCAAACTTGGGGTACGCGTACATAAAGTTTTGCAACGAATGCAAAAATTCTATACAAACCAAACCCCCAGCCGAGTTCCAAACAGTTGTATGCGATCCTTTCTCACAGTCTATTGATTATGAGGCGTAAAAAAAATGTGTTAGCAGAATTAATGACGTCATTGTTTACACGAAGCTAACCTTTCACACGGTGTTCAGCGTTCTAGCTTCACTTCCGTAACGTCTTGAACGAACCTACAACCAAGTTCCACCGGAACAGGGTCGCTGTACAATCAGTTCCGACACTGACTCATGTTAGAGGAACGCCTTTTATTTAATAATTAGCGAACGTTACTCATACATACTTTATCTAAATACAATGGCTATACATATGTATACCGTGATAAGATTACAATATGTCCGAGGTGTCATTAGGTACGTTCAATGACCTAAACTTGGACAACTGGGTTAGACCAATTGTATTCAACATACTATATTACCGTCACGATATAATATAATCAAACAATTTATTTAATTTAATACATATTTAATATTAATACTAGGTATTCAGTTCAGTAACATTTTAACAATGACGTGCGGATTACGATAACGCGTCTTTCTGGAAATTCATTATTTATTTGTTAAAACCAAAAACAATGCTATATCTATATTGTTCATATTTCCTGGTAACGGGACCCTATACTTATTCACAATAACTTGTAAAAGATTCTTCGGATACTTTTAACAATAATAACAGTGAAGGTTTGATCTTCGTTCAAATTAAATATCTTTACCATCGAAACAGACATGAAAAGTATTGTAAGGGCTCATGTCCATTGTTTAATATCTATAATTACATAATGTAAGCTTGATGACGTTCGAATTGTTCCCAAACGTAGTTCGGTACAAACAGATGACAGTATAATATAAAACATACAATAGATTTGACTGTACTGATAATTTCACCACAATGGAAACACGTCCTTTCCTGAGATCGTAACTTCTGTCTGAGAGGTTTTTGAATATAAAATTTTTGTGATGCTTAAAGCTAAATTATCCGTTATACAGCAAAGGATAATTAATGAATAATTGTCAAAACAACTGGAACAGTTCCAATCCTGGTCATATCAAGGGAATTTAAATTAAATATTCCATACAAATTTAATTTCCAAAATAAGCTCTTCATTTCTTATATGTAAAAAAAACAACTTTTAAAATACAAAAGATGTTTTTTTATATGGCAATGTATATATTGTTACAACTCAGAAGTTCGCGTTAAATTCGCAAGACGTAATTTTGAAGGTTTATAATTTTGTGTTATATTCATTTATTTGTTTACGACACATAGTAATAGGGAGATTGGTTTAAAATATCGATAAAGCATAGGTACTTATTGTGTAACTGATTCGGAACGTTGATTTCTCAAATTAGAATTTACTTAAAAATTGTTTCTTTAAATTTTGACAACGTATAATGAGAAAATTCTCTAAGGTTTGTTTGAATTAAAATTATTAAAGCATGACGAGTTCTTAATTTTTAATAAATGACAATATTAATTAATCAAGTACTTGGTGAATTTCAATGCAATATTTAATAAGTCATACTAAAAACTACGAATCATCGAACTAGACTAATACAAATTCAAGTTAATATAAATCAATGTATATTTATTACTTTTTCACACTAATAAGTTAGAGCTATTAAACGGATTTAAATAGTACGGAAAAAGAGTAACATATCAATTAAATTGAATTAAATTTATTCACATATATATACTACTTCCGTCTAACGTTGTTCTTAAATTCTGTTAAATTAATTACCAATATGTAGAGATTGGTTTATAATCGCTAACATATGGGTACGTATGAACAAACTATTAAAAAAAAACATTCAAACTGTCAGTGTTTGTGTATGCTATGAAAACTCGTAATAAAGTCTCGTTCATCCAAAACTTATTTCTGATGAATGTTAATTGCAAGATCGAAAGCCGTTAACGGTACTTGGCTTGCATAAATCATTACAACAATCACAGCTCACGATAGTAAATTTCGTATATAAAATGTTTTATTTACTGATTTATAACATTATTATAAGCAACTTTTACTCAAGATTTTAAAAATTTTAAGCACAGTAATCATGTTATTCAATCTAAAAAAAAATACCCTAATAATAAAATTAACATTACTTTTTAAATTAATTGAAATTTTAACGAGACAGATAACTGTGTATGATGTACGTATAAGTTTATGCTTAAATTAGTTAAAGATATGTTAGATCCAGTTAACTTACAAGCTGTTAAAACCAATTTGACAAAAATAACGAATAAGATTCATATAATTTAATTGAAAAATTGTTCAAATTACTAACGAACATATAATGCTGTCGTAGATTCGATATATATATATATCTGATTTGTTATTTTTTCAAATTATTTTCAAAGGCTTGTAACATATATATATATATATATTCACGCAGTCCGGTTGATAACCAGCTCTTTTTATATCGTTTAACAAATTAAGAACGCTACTCAACATTGACACGAATTAACAACATACATTGTATGATAAATATAAATTACTATAACAAAACTATTATCTCGTCCCCGAAACATTAAAGTTCCTGAAGGTTCATTGACATTACGAAATCGATTGTTATTTATCGAATTGTACCATCATTACTAGACAGTAAACACATAGAATAACGAACGAGACGATTTTTTTAAAACAAACTAATGTAAGTTTTATCTCATTTGTACTTAATGAGAAAAACCATTCGGTTACTGCGTAGTGATCTACATTCTATTTCAAACCTTAAATAATATTTATATATTGTTATAAATATAACTTTTAAGTAGATAAATTAATTCTATTCTAAAATAAAAACAATCTGTGTCAAACAATAATCAAACCGAACAAGTTTATAAGAGCATGATTGCTTCAATATTGCCACGTTCAAGGATCATGAGGTCGTGTCTCATAAGTCTCTCGTATGGTAAATATTTGGTCCCAGACTGGTCTATAAACACGTGAGTCACGGCCCGACACGTCACGGGGTGGCGGACGGAGGGTGGAGGACACCCTTGTTTGGGTTATGACTCAACCGTCCCGACGAGGCTAAAACGTGAAATACATACAGAAATTGATACCGTTATTGGTTTTACATTAAAATGTATATATGTTATGTCAATTGTAACTAGTTCACATGTCTAATATAATATGTAATTGACTATCGACACTAATATAGTGTTTCATAGATCTTTTCATGTATTGTTTTCATAGAGACAATGTGTATTTATGAAACAATTAAATCGACAAAACAAAGGGATTATTTCCACCCCTGCTTAATGGTTCTGATGATTTCGTGAATTTTCGAGAGGCCATCAACCAGGGGGAGTGACGTTTTTAATAAGTAAAAGTATTGGAAAGCGGCGAAAGCAACTATACGATAAGACTTTTAATGACCAATGATGAATACGAAACGATGGGAATACATAAGACTTATATAACATTATGTTAATATGACAAAAATAAAAAACAAAAATTTAAAAACAAACGAGAAAAATATTTACATATTAAATGGATACGGGTATACATCCACATAATTTGTGCTTAGTAGAAGATTGCTTCGTCAAAACATATTGCGTTTTTATAGTTTTCATTACAATAAATCATATTATTATTTAAAAATATTAACATATGTACTTTGAAACTTGTAAAAAAGTGTTTAGGTTGCCGACGTAAGACACGTACTGGGAATACAGAACATTCGTTATACGTAGATTGTGAAAGTAATATAAAACACGATAACCATACGAAAGTTATGATGGTTACGTAAAAATCGATTGATTGCTTTGACATTTATTTAATAAGTGTCGTAAATATTGCAAAACAATATACTTACATAAAAATATATAGATTAAACGCTTCACTTTCGTTATCTGATAATGGTAATGAAAAGATATTATTTAAAAGATTTAAATGAACCCTCGGACTACATTTACTAAACGCTAAAACAATTTACACAAGTAGGTATTATTAATTATAAAAAAACTATGCTCTATTTTCTGGAACACAGATTTTTTCAACATACTCAAATATTTATTGAAGTCCGTTAAGATTTAAAATAAGTGTTACCTAATGTAATTCTTCCTATAAGTATCTATATTTTTCAAAGATAAACTCTAACATATAAGAAAGTTCATTGAAGAAGTTATAAGCGAACATAATATGTAAATAAATGTACAGTATTATCGGGTAACTAATTAAGTTAAAATATTTAGAATTTCACTAATTATTTGACCATGACACGTTGAAGCCATACACTAATATTCGTAGTTCCTACAAAATATATCCACACCTGTACTGGGCACGTTTAGTGTAATAACATTATAATACGCGAAATCTTGTGAAAGCAACTCTGTATCCTAAGAGTCGATGGCAAAAAAGACGATTGGATGTCATTAACGAGACTTATATAGTGAAAATTCATTATTTGTATAAAAGTGAGCAGTTTTTTTTTTATACATATACAAAATGGATACGTTGAACCCAGAGGCCAGAACGACTTTTGCATTGCGCCAGTTCGAGTGCACCAATTAAAATCAGTAATTCTATCGACATACCACAACCATATCTCAGGTCTATAAATATTCTACCTACAGCTATCAAGTGCTCTCCAACTACCACACCATATTTGTCAATGAATGTGCATTTCTTCACGACAATTTCTTTCGCCACACCGTTAATTATACACAAAGTAGTAGTATATTTATGTATTT
>DVQP01002941.1:0-11598 GCA_018231745.1 Danaus eresimus
GTTTATTTTAAAACCTGAAATAATGATTGAAGAGAATATACACAAAGCAAAATCTACCTAATATAATATGAATGAAATGAAATAAAATGAATGAGTTACACCTAGATTATGTTAAGTTAATGATCTTTGTATTCCTATCAATAATTTCAATTTATTCTTTAAAATACGATTCACATACCATGTCATTAACTAAAGCCACAACGCATTAAATACCAGAACGTTTTTTAAGCAAATTGTAAAAGGAAGGGTGAGAGTCGGAATATTTGAAATCAAACAATTATTTTACGTAAATTGCATTCCCTTTTCGCTAACAATTCTAAATTAAAGCCAAAGATACACCGTGGAAGGGGCGGCGACTCGCAATTTCCGCGAATCTTCGGATCAATTAATTAGGAGCCCTTTAAATTGAACGAACCATTTTTTAAATAAATGCGAGACGACTTTGGATGCAGGGTAGTCGATTGGAATCGTAAAATTAGTGTTTCCTTTAATGTTTTCTCCTTTACAACTCTTTTAAACGAATTCATTCACATCATTTATGTCTTCATTAATTTCATATTAAATTTACTAAATATCAAGGAAACATAATTTCAGACAGCACTAGGAATAAAGTAATAAATCCAAAACACGAAGTCTGAATATCAGAGACGAAACACCTGAGATGATAATGTATGCAAATTACCTTAACTTAGCGGAGTGCTGTATCAAACTTGTTATTTGTGTGTTTTAAGTTGTGATGATTTACGCGCTGCGGATTATGGATACACACGGCTTCATGTTTCTTAATTTTTTTACTAGACTTTGCCTAAAGAGTCTATGATAGCCTGTAATACAGTGATACATTTGAAACAAGAAAGAGAAAATAATTAAAATTAAGTATAATATCGATACACTAAATTATTATAGGAAAAGATCTGTCCTAGTCTGTTTTATAAAGTTGTATTTCAATATCGGAATATAAAATAGAATGTAAACTTGATAGCGCTATGTATTACAGAGCAAGGCTGTGTTACTGTAATTGGTTTCAACTGTAGCAGGTGTCTTGTGATGAGTTACTGCGTTTTGTCTACCGCCATCTTAGCAGATATTTGCTCATTTATTAATTACTTTTAACCATGGCTTATACACCACAAGCTATTAGAATCTTACGTTAATTAATATTAAGTAAGACGTTACCAGTTAAGATAAAATAATGATGTTACTTTTTTATGTAGATATGTTTAATTTGATGTTGACAATATGTTTGATACTAGTCTGATATAACAAAATAGTAAAGAGTTTTACTTCGTAAACATAACATGTTAGAGATCACAAATTGTCATAAACTAATGGATGCATATCAATAAAATTTGCTTATTTAAAAAATATAATAGTTTTATGTGATATAAAGTTAGCTAGCCAACGTTTGTTATTATTAGTACATATCAGGTATGTATTTTCTTGCATCAACGAAAATTATGTTAATATCAGACAATCTAGATGGAGTCTCAGATAACAAATAGTTTTCTCCAACACGCTTACACAAATTTAAATCAAAGATAAATTGATAGGACTTTAATTTTTATCATGTACGCATTTATCATTCTAAATAACTTTTAGGTGTTTTTTATTACCGGATGTCACTCGTTAAGATTCTTGCAGTATTTTGTAATTGGTTGATACATATGCATACTAGCGCACATACAAATATATGTACAGACACACAGGTTAAATCATAATAATCTTTTTCCTACTTAGAACAGCCGACTTGACACTGTCTAATATATTATGAAACTACATATGAACACGGTTGCTAAAGACTGGAATACTGCACATTCAAATTGAAATTTAGAAATATAGAAAAATCATTTTACCTACGAAATATTTAATTCACCGACGTTTAAAGTGAAAATATGAGTTATATGAAGATAAATAACACAATTTTATGTAATTCTGTTGATTATTATAACATTCCCTTCGCTGCTTGCTCATAGTCAGTTATTCTTTGGCAACTTCCACTGAATTCAACTTATACGATATTATTTCACATTATACTGAATAACCTACATTAAATTATGTGCTTGTTTTACTAAATAAACTATGTTTTTATTTTATAGCTAGTTACAATGTTTTTATATAAAAGGGTAATTTTCTTTATTTTATTCCAGAGTTGCAAAGCGTAGTAGAAAAGTGTGTGATATTAATTTTAACTTAAAAACATGTTCATCCACTTTAGAAATTAATTGTGTTGTCCTTGTTACATGTGAGTAAAATGTAAGTAATCTTTAATTAAATAATCATTAGAATTTCAATTTCAATTCGTGAATATTTGTAAATTTCACTTGTTAGAATGCTTAAATTATTCATTGTTTTTTCTGAATTATTTAAATCAAAACCAACTTTATATAAAACAATAAATTGATGTTAATTATGTTGAACGATTCATGTAAATAAATTATTTTTGCTTTAAGATTATTTAATTCAGTGTTGTTTACGTTCCCTTCGGAAGGAAACATAGCGTTGTTATGAAAACAAATCCAGAAATTCTACAGACTTAGATTATAAACAATTGCCGTATTTTAATAAGGATTTGTATGGAAATTAAGCCTTTAATTAAATTCTGTTGGGAACCTCCGGCCTAGGGTACTCTTGGATGAGCACAAATTTTAATAAATATTTTTATTGGATAATTATTTATGTTACATGATACTAGTTTTTTTAATGAACAACGAATGAACTCTGACATTATGGTGATTAAAATAAGCCATGAAAAAATAAATTGCAGTAAAATAATTATGAAAATTCAGCAACATTTTATGAAGGAAATTTTTCTTTCTCTGATAATTAAAAAAATATGTTCATTTACTCTCAGTGAAATGGAACACGACCGTGATAGTAAACTTAAAAAGTCTATTCTCTTAAGCACTTGATACGACAAAAATTTATATGAAGTCTTAAAATCTAAAGGAATTCAAATTAAAATAACTTCCATGGAAGAAGTATAAGGTTTTATAATAAATCAGACTCTTTTGAGGAAAGAAAACCGAGCACCTAACAAAAGGAGTTCTTTTGCAATTTTTCAACTGCGCCATACGAAAATTCAGCTTAGGTACCTAACATTATTACTTCTAGCGACGAAACCAGGGTTTGTCGTTTTGAGCAAGGTACAACGCTCCCTCTATTACAGGTTACGACTTACCTAAGATAAGTGGAACTGCAATGCACTATATAGCGTCTAGAGTACCGTCTTGACCGGTCTAACTTAATAATAAAACCTCTTCGGATCGCTGTTACGTCTTTGGAGATCCACAGACATGGTGCGAAATAAAAACATGATGCATTTTTGTTTTCTATAGTTTTTAGGCAAAAAATACTTCGGCAATGATAACATCTACATTTCAAACTTAGGCTTCTTTAGTCAGAACTAATAGTTTGAAGTAAAGGAAAAGAGCTCAAGTTTGCGACTCTTTGTATTGAATGTTTTTACTTTCAATAACATTTCTAATAAATTGTTTCCTGTAACATTTCATAACTAAAACAATAACAAAAGTATTTTACATACACATTAATTTCCATGAAAACTAAGGATAATTTGCCTGTTTTAGTTCAAATATGAATAATAAATGAAGCTTAAGAATACTTATTCTAGTAATAAAAGTGCTAAATAAATAACAAAAGTAACTTCATTGATATGTCTATGAGACTAGTCATAAATATTTATATGAATTTGTTTCCTGATCCGAGTTTTCAAACCATTGATTATATGTCCGTGATTTTTTTTTATGACAGCGGTGGTCCTATAAAAAATTAAAAAGGTAGATACGAAATCTGTTTCTATCGTCATCTACACTTTGAAAGAGTAGGATATGTAGAATAAAGTACCGAATATGAATATACTTTTATGAGAATGATAATAATTACTCATAACAATTTAAGAAAATATTCCTCATATACTTGTTTGCTATATTATACGACAAAATAATACAGAGAAATATACGGAACATCAAATATTTTGAAACTTTTTACGCCAACCGTCCTATTTTTTCCCTGCAGCTGGAGGTTCTCTCAGAACGGAAAACGCTTCCTTCCTTATTTGTCTAAAACCTGACGTGGACTCGAGTGTATTCCAGTAACTTTATTTGCTTTAGTTTTCTATTTCGTAGTCCGTGTATCGTGTAAATGAGAAAGGGTCGTAACATTTGTCATTTTAAAATTTTTTGGTAATATAAATTGTGTATAAAATTTTTATATTATTTTATTTCACAATAATATAATGAAACAGGAAACAAACCATGATTTAAAAACTTATGTATGTAATATTAAAATATTATATACATAAGTTTCTAGATTAGTAATAATAAAAGTTTATTTAATTTGTTAAAGCCAGGTGCTTTATGATCTATACATACATATATGTATGTGCGGTGAGCGGGAGGGTGCGATTGACATGACGCACATGAGATATTTGGTGACACATAAATCTCAAACTAATCATCTTTGAACTTGTTTAAACTATTGTATTAAATAAACTTTCGTTTTTTTTTAATTATTGAAGTTGTCCAAAAATAAAAATAATAACAGCACTGTTAATCTTACTTATTTTTTGATTTCCATACTATTCTTGTCGTTTATTCGTTTTAATTTCATTCAAGAAAATGGGTGCGGCTTATAAAAGTATTTTTTCATTTGTCGTGGTATTGTCCTAAATATCTTAAAATATTTACATCTTAAGTGATAGGAACTTAATGGTCCAAATAATTAAACTATATAACCGTCGTAGTGGTCGAAAACAGATAATAGCATAATCTTACTAACAAAAGCATGAGACAAATAATTAATTTAGGACTGAAAAATCTTCTGTCATCAGAAGATTTGCTGCTCATTTTGGATAAATCATTTTAATTATTTTTTCAAACCGAATCGTGGGTATTCTTTATTACTGTTTACTGTCATTATTATAAAAAAATTTAAAGGCTGTGAATATAATTATAGAATTAAATAAAAATAAATTAAGTAATTATTTTAAGAAATAGATGGCATATCATTTCAATGAAATTTTAATATATTTAGATTATATTTTTAGTTACATTAACTAGATTTTACTTTACGAAATTACTAAAGTTATGAAACATATATTCATAACTTTCAGCAGGTTTAAAAGAATTATTAAGATTGATTTATTTCATCTTACAAATGCGACACGACAGCATCCCGGCAACTGCAGAGAATTCAGTTACGTCAATGCATTTAGAAGTAAAGAGGTAACAGGGTTATTTCATTTAAGGAGAATAGGCCGATCGTATGCTGTAAAATACAAGTTTGATGAAATTAAACTCAACTAGAAACGGTCCGCAGTCAGATTCATACTAAAGGGATTTTGAACGAACGTTTATAAATTTATTTAATAACGTTGGTCTTACTTATACAATAGCTGTAACTTTATTAAATTATTTTAAACAATTTTCTTCGCATAGGTTATAAATGATTACAGTAATAAAAAATATTGTGACGTGTTTTGATCTGATATTTAAATTTACATTATTTTCAACCCTAAAATACGTTGTTGTACTTTTAAATGTCCATATGTGAGGGCGTATGAATGTTCGCTTTTACAATTGCCGAATTTATTATCCCTTACATTTCTATTTTTTACTGAATTTTATCTAATACAATAAAATGTAATAAAAAATAGTACAGCACTAAAACGTTATAATGTGACAGTTATATAATTTTATAAATATAAGCTTATGACAAAATAGTTTATAACAATAATTAATAACATCTTTCGCTATTACAGCCTTTAAAAGGCTGATTGAAGCGAAGGCAAGTGAAAGCTAAACAATTCCAGATCTTAAAAAAAAAATTAATTATATTTTCGATTAAACGTGAACATTTGTAGTTAAATATATGTTAGCCGAGGGCAGCAACTTATTAATGAAAATAAATCAGATTAGCCTATCCCAAGTTAGCACTTAAATTATATTAATATATTGTGTTATTACAGTCTTAAATTCACTATGAAAATCTTAGACGCATTGTATATGTAACGAAATGCAAAAATACCAATACTTAAATCATAACAATATGACAGTATTTGAACCACTATCAATAATTATTGCTCCAAAAGTAGTTTTAGGTAATTTTGATTTAGCATTTACGTTCATGTATCCACTCTAATAAAAAAAATATTTTGAACAATTTTAAGAAAAGCCAAGAATTCATTTTTTTTTTGTAATAGCATTAATTGATTGTAATATTGAGTATATGCATTCAAAGATACATACTGAAATAGTCAGACAATTGGTGCCAAAATTTGCGTCTCCATCTGCGTCGAAATGGGTAATGTACATTTAATATCTTCAGCACTTCAAAATCTGCCAAAATGCTTTATTGCTCTCGCGAACTTGGCAGCTCCGGCATAAGATAAAACTTTACAAGTATTATGAATCTTAATCGTTGCGTCAATTTCCAAAATTGTTCGTGAGTTTTGTTTTAAAATAAAACTCGAATTTATCTCGTTGAAGGAAATTAATTTCAGCTTTTGTTGTCGCGTAATCGGTTACCTGTCCAAGATTTTGATTTCATTCTGCCTCGTTGATTTGATTTCAGCATTGTGCGGAGTCGACAATGTTCCGAATTTTCGGTACTTTTTCCCTCAAATAATTGACTTCATTTTTATTTTATTTATGAGGTATTAGAGACTTCTAATGTAAAGAATTATTTAACTGTTGAGCTCCCATTTTCCCTTTGTGATCTATTAAATTGATCATTCAATAGACAGTGACTATTTTGTAATAAGATATTTAATTAGAATTTCCTTCACTGGAGTGTAAATTTTAATTTTAATATGAAGTCAATAAAGTTCTCTTAGTGGTTTTAAGAATGTAACATAAGTTTCTTGAGAGTACCATCCGTGAACTCAGTGCCAAAGGATTCCTTACAGGACTTAAGTCCAATTCAGTCCTGCTCCGGACTTAAACTTCATTTCCTAGGAAAGGATATTAGGATTAAAAGTTCGTCCAGCCTTAATACCCAGAGACATCTGGTCTATGTCTGGGTCCAAAATGATATTAAATCACTTCAAGTTTCATTGACAAGTTAAAGTAGTTAAAGTATTATTTAAGACAGCTTAATCACAATAATTATACATAAGGATTTGTTTCTTTCAATTACCTTTGTTGTCTCAATATTCCACCATGAAAACAGAGTAAAATATTAAAAAATGCCTTAATCGACAGATAAGTGTTTCTTATCTAAGAACAATTATTCTCTGAGAAGTATTTAAGGAAAACTAAAATTAACGTAAAGATTGAGCAAATAATGATAATTTATCACTAAAACTTTTCATAATCCACACGACGTTATAAGCACGGCCTTTGCCGGGGATTAACCGGTTATATTTCCCGAAGCGATCCTCTAAGCCGGCGAAGTTTCGGGCACCGGTCGGTCAATGGGGTCTGTAATAGGTATGCGTCGACAACTCCTATCATTACGAGATGTTCGATTAATCGTGTATGTCTTCTAAAAATAGGAATATTTATAATTATTTATAGCTACATATTATCTAAGTAATATTGTTCCTATAATATTAAACTATATGAAAAACATGTTAGCAAAACTTTCACTACTAAGTGAATAGAAAAGCCCAATTAAATGTTTTTCTGTTATTTAGTTTTTATTTCATAATTTTGAATGATCTTAAAAATATAAATTAATATACAAAAAAGTTGCATTGTAAGTCAGCAGAGAGAGGTATGCATTTTACACCTCCGTTTGCGTTCAACACTTCGGGAGTGGAAATAAACAAGCTAACTTTTGCCATTCCGAGCTCACGACACGCTTTATGAGGATCGCATTCGAATTAAAGTTGTTGGATTAAATGTTACTAGCTCTCAATAATAATTGAGATCTGAAAGGGGCCTCTTTTATAACCTCTGCATAATCGTATAAACCATTTAGGTCAATATAGTTATTGCTATAAATCAATTTAAACAATAAATATTTATTTATAAAAGGTACATTATACACATTTCTTTTGTTTTACAACCCTTAAACACCTTACGCTATTAAAAGGTAGTTTTGGAAATATATTTTCATAATTATTTTTTAATTTTCATTAACCCGGGATCAAATCAAGCGCCTCAAAAAGATCTAAAGGAGCCTTTCATCTGATATTAAATAAATAGTAACTCTATTGTGCTGTAACAGAGTTCTATTCAGATTTTAATTAATTGCCAGGAATTGAATGAAACCCCCGAGGACTTGTTATGTATTGTTTGTACAGGTTTTGTCAACCCAGATTACGACATTAGATTTCCTTCAGTTTCTTTAATCAATTCTTTTAACTCACACTTAAGTCAAATTATTTCAAAATAGAGACAAAAAACTTAAAAAATTATATAACCCTCCCTTGCATATGTTTTTTTTTTCATTTTTTCTAGTTATTACAACTTAGAATTATGAAGGATGAAGTTATTGTAGTAAAGATATCTGCTTTTTTTTTAATTTACTTATTAATTTCCTTTTAAAAAGAGCACTCTTAAAGTAAATATAATGAATGAGTATTAAAACTGCCAGAATGTATGTTGTATGAAATGTGCAATTAATGTTGGCTTGCACCATATTTTCAACCTTATTGGAATGTTATACCATAAACTTTTATTGTTTGTTACGTTAAAACATTTTTTCTTATATAGGTCAGTAGGTCAGCCGTTTATGATGCATTTTTTACACAACCTTGCTAACTCAGTGCCTTCTGCGAATAACAATTTTTATTTTCAGCATCCTATTATAATTAAGATGATCGGGTACTTTTAATTTTTATGGAATATATTTTGATAGCCAAATGTATTTAAAAAAATCTGTCGTCAGATATTGAGTGTTATGAATATTTGTATATCTTCAGTAAATATTTTCTCTTATAAAAACATAAATGAACATTAATTAGTACCTGATTTTGCCGGCCTTCATTAACTTGCACGAGCGAGATGCTTATAACCTCTCCAGGTGCTGTGAAGGACGACAATAGTATAACACGGTTTGAGTTCATTAAAATCGTCTAGCACAGTGACCGATTGACCATCAAATCTACATATATTTGGATCGTGGGCCCATGAGGTTCAAATGATGACTGGCGTTCGACGAGCCCGCCAGCAACAGGCTGTCAGAGAGGCGGAGCTAAGGGAATTGCGCGACTGCGCTGTAAATCACGGGTTGCCATGACGACGCCTTCGCTAAATGTTTGTGATCACTCCATGATGACTCTATAAAAATAAACTTTACTTGTGATTGACTTTATTTTCATTGATTCTGTTTGTGTATTGGCTGCTCCAACAATTGAACATGATGTATAGATTTTTTTTGGTACTGGATTTTGTTTGTTGAAATTTTTATTTTATTGGGCATAACTTGAAATATTTTGTTAGTTATATCAAACTAAAATACGCGGTTTCTGAGTTAAAATGTTTTTAAATAAATTCTAATGAAGCATAAATAATAAGTGTAATAGTAAAATAATCTCAATGGATGGACAAGAACAAAAAACGCAACAAAACTCATCCACTTCATAAATTGCATCGAAAGTGAGATTATAAAAGATTTCAACTAATTGAAATTTTTTAATCCCTTATTGTTTGTTGGCAGGTAATTTGTTTGATTGGATGTTCTCAAAGGGATTTTAAGGGCGTTTATTTTGTTTGCTTAATTGATTTGAGTGGTTCAAAATCTAAATATAGATCAAAAGAATACAATTGCGTCTATAGTCATCTTGTGATCCGAATCTAATCTCTTTTATCCGTTTTATGAATTGCTTAATCTCCGTTTTATTGTTATTTAAAGAAATAATACTATTGACATAAATAAATTGACTTACTACATACCCGATGGTACTAATATCGTCATTAAAATGAGTACACACAAACATTTTTTACTTAAGTGTAAGTTGATGCAACAATTTAAAATTTAACTATATTTAAAATTTAATATATAATTAAAACAAATAATAATTTAACTAAAAAATAAAGTAAAATAATTTAACTAAAATCGTTTTGTCTCACGTCTATAAAAATTTACTTCCCTTTCAACAATCAAAACTTTACTATATCAAGCGCTTTACTGTTCATTAAGCGATTCAGTGTGAGAATCTAAGCTGTACTGGTGCAGTTAAATGAGTTGAGTTAATGAAAAACTTCAGCCAACTCTGGGGTCAAAGGCGTTAAAACTTCTATAAGACGGATGTTGTGGAGCGTAACTTCCCCAGCTGTATTCCTTGTTGAAATTACAAAGGGAATCTGGCTCCAAGAAACATCAACCGTTAATTATGTAAAAGTCTATTAATTTATGTATACTGACAGACCAGATGTGGGAATTCATTGAATTATTTTTTATTGAAAATATTGATTATTTGTATGCTTTTATAACAACAACTTTTATTCATGAGATAATATCAAATCAATTCTGCAGCGATAACTTCATATGCAACATGCATAGAATGACAGAAATTTCACCGCTTAAAGTGATAAAATCTTTTAGTTCCACACCTTTTAGTTTTAATAGAACGACCGGGACCTTGATACGCTTAACGCATATAAAAATTTTCTGTTGTCATGAAAAATGCCACTGATAAACTTTACTAAAGTTGGAATTAAAAGAACTAGTTTGAAAAAAAAATGAAAAAACCTGGCAAGTTGTTCTGAAGCAAGTGTCATTTACCCTACCCTAATGCACCCCCAGGTAAGATTGTGAAGGCATCGACCAAGTTTCTTCATAGTCAATAAATTACCGAGTCACTTTTACAGCTCATGAGAACATACGACAAAACTTTGTCAAGTTTGGTACAAGTACTGAGACGTACTATTTTATAAATAAACATAATATTGCTGATTTAAAAAAAACTATAAGGAAAGTAGACACAGCCCATTTCGATTTTTTATGATTAAAGAAATTTCTAACAACAGATTTGTGCAGATTTCCTATACTGACTTTTTATAACACGTTTTATAGCTCTTACTGTAAAATTTACAACCAGGTCACGTGAAAAATATTTTATTTCATTTTATAGATGTATTTCTTATATTAAAGTTTGGCCTATCCATAGTTAAATGTTTTTTAACAAAGGCTTTTTCAGAGTGTTACTGTATAAGCAGTCAGTCAATTTTATTTAAAGTAAAACCGCTTTCATTTCCATCATAGACCACATTGTAAACCTGCATTAAGTGGATAATCCCGGAGTTCATACTTTCATCTCCTTAATGGATGCAGTGAAAACCATTTATTGCTATCGGACGCTTTTTATATGCACTCTGTTCGAGTGACTTTATCGGGTATTCGTAAAGCAGAGAATTTCGTTATGGATGTTCAGTAATTCGTTATATTGGAAAGTGCTAAACAATAATTTGATAAAAAATCTGCAAAACCCAATATATCGTATATTTTTTCTTGTTTATGAAACTTTAAGTTTTAGCATTCGGCATTATTAATTCTTAACATTTTAGCAATGCATTTAACATATAATTATCTACCTATCAATCTATTAAAACAAAATATTTTCAAGAACTTATTTCGTTAATATTACTTTATCCATTTAATATTATTTAACATTTTTATAATATATATAAATAC
>DVQP01002942.1:0-11594 GCA_018231745.1 Danaus eresimus
TACTTGATAATATATTTTTTTCATACATAATTAATTTAACAACATTAAATTATTAAATAATGTAATATTATTTTTATTAATTCGTTACACATAGATTCTTTGGAGGTCAATTACGACTGATTCTGTTAGAAACTAGTTATTTAAGACCAATATTTTCCAACGAACGGTGGTCTATTAGCGTATTGTTCATAAATAATTTAGTTTGGATTTATAATGCGTATGAATTATGGAAAAACAATGCTCACCCAAATCTTGATGGGCTCATGCTGTACTTGCTCGTCCTTGGGGACCACGGGGAGTTCTGCCCCGCCCATCGCGTTTTCAGGACGTTCTTTGTCTTCGACGAATATAACCTGGATATTCATCATGTTTTCATATATCCTGGGTAGATTCTATCAGATTTGACTAATCATCAAGGCAGACTAATCTGGTTCATATGACTTTCTATAGGTTTAATTTTCTTAAACTACTATTTTTTTTTTCAGGTTAGTGTTTTATATGCCATTAAAAGAGTATATATTTTAACAAATGTTATGTTTTAAGACTATTGAAACAAACACGGTTGTTCTTTATTACTTGAGTTGGTATTCGTGAATTTGTAATTAACAAAGTCCTAGATAAATTAATGCAAATATTCGTAACTAATATCTAATCTAATTTTCTTTGCAAAAGCTTATAGGGCTTTTTGGTACGATAATCGATATTCAATCGAAGAGCGTTGCGGGCAGAAGCTAGTTTAAAATAGAGTTAATTGCTAAAGATAACTCAAAGTCCATATAAAATGATATAAAACAAACCTTTTGTGTCTCAGTTACAGTTTCCTCTTCCGATTCGTCGGAGCTTTCACCACTTTTAACTTTATTTTTTCTATTTACCTGTGATACAAAATTAATATGCAATATATAAACAAAACACCCCTTTCTAATAGTAACAATAACAGAAACTCACAGGCACTTTAATTACAAAAGAAGTTTTGTCGTCCATAGCAGAGGAGACACCCTCTTCCATCGCATCAAAGAATTCATGATCTTCATCCTCGGTGTCGTTGCCCTGCCCAGAACCGTTCCCTCCTGCGCAAAGACATTTATTTCATACAGAATACAACATACAATTGCCAAAAACACGGTTATGAATTGCTATTGAATACATTTGAATTCTCAAGTGTTATATGTATGTTACTCAGATGTAGATAATGTCTTACTAGCATGTGATAACATGTCTTCACCGAGAAATAGCCATTTCATCGCTGGGAACAACAAGCAAATGAATCACAGACAAGTTTCAATCACATGTGTTACTCTAAATTGGATGTATGTCTCATTGTTCCCATAAAAGCAATGATTCTTTGCGCATTCATATTTTTTTATTATAGTTACCAATCATTTTAGCCAAACAGAATTACATTCATTTTACTTTGTGTTACATATTCCTCTTGCAGATTTCACCAGTTCAAAAACAACATGTGGGATCATTATTGGAACAAAATAAATTTATTCGCAAGCAAAACAGAATTGGAACATTAATGTAAAAAAAAATATTCGTTAAAACAATATTCATTGTAGACTATTTAAGAAATAAATGAAAACAGCTTGCTTTGAATATGATATGAATCAGAGTGTCGCACTTAATAAGCAGGGAGTTAAGAAAATTCGCAAAAATTAATAGGATGATGTACCATTTAAAAATATACAGTATATAATGAAAGTGATGTAACTAGAATGTTTAGGCCAAAATATTATGGCAATGGGAAATTAACGGTAACATAATGAGGATAAATGAACCTGCTAATAAATTTGATGGGGTTTTATGCACAAATGAAAAGATAGAGGAGAAACATGAAAGAGATATAAATCTCTAAGATGGATGAAGGAGTGAATGAACAAATAAAATACTGATTGAATTATAACAAAATAATCATTGGCTGCATTACTTGGAGGGTAAATTAATTCGTACAGGTAATTTATACACCATTGGATGGTACTTGTCATTTCTCTCTAGAACACAATATTACATTTTAAAAACATATGATATTAGACCCATATTATATAAAAAAAATTCATAGTTTTTAAAAACCTTCACAATATAACATGAAATCCAATCACATCTTCTAACTCATAAATGTATCCCATAACCTCCTAGGCGTGCTGAAATTGCGTGAAAACGTATTAGCAATAATTTAAGAATATTAAAATGGGCACAGCAAACGTTTGATGTAAATTCATCATACATGCATTGTGATTTCTACGATAATAATATCTAAACACGAAATCCTACCCATCACTTACCGCCCATGACGTAGGCTATGGCGCTATGAAGTTGTCATTGCAAAATAACCCAAAGTACAATAAATATATTGACAAGCCACTAGAAACACAAGGCCAGGAACACTATGCACGAAATATTCACTGTTATAACTATAGGTATAGTATAGCTCCGCAACTCGGCAACGACTGAATGAAGACACTTGAAGAGCCGACAGTAATTAAATAAAACAACAACGAAGACGCCACAACTGATATTGTATCAATTAATGATATAGGTACTTTGGTAATCGAGTACAACCTTGAGTCGACCAAAAAAGACGTGTGTTATAGTATAAAACGTACTAATGAGAGACCAAACTTTGAGTTACCTACCGAAATAAATTTGTTTAAAATGTTTCGACAATCTTTTTTTAGAACTATAAAACACTTAAAGATTTAATTTTACTGGAGATGTACACAAATCTAAATTTTTAATTAACAATTTGTTCAGATTTCCTGTCACCAGCGTCATGCGTCACATCGTCATTCAATTTTTAGAACGTTCCGTTACACGCCTGTGCAATGTTAGTGGTTCCGTTTTATAAAGTAGCGATACACATTAACATAGCGTTATAGCATTAGGAGAAACGAAAAAAAATGTGTTTCGATAAATATTCAAAATAAGGCCTGTTTATACACTAATAATTAATAAAATAGTCTGTTTTAAATATTTTCTTGGTAATGGTATGTTATAAAATTATTGACTAGTGCGATTACCATTTCAATTGGATCAGAACTCGCTTACTTACTCAAGTTATAATCTACAGTGTCATTTAAACGTCAGAAATAATTTATTACTTATTACTTATTACTGATGAAGTTAACAAATAAAACGATAACCAATATGTACTTTGATTTTATCTGAAATATTTCGAGGAATTTATTTTATTATTAAATATAATTTATGCCTTATATTTAAATAGAAATAGAAGTTTATAATAACACTTTGTCCAATCTAATTAAAAGAAAAAAGACTTCTATAAAACTATAGACAAAGCATGCTTCTAAAAAATATCAGTGAATATTTGCTTTAGTTAGAGAATTTAATAAATTGTAAAATAGGCTATTATTTATAATAAAGGCTGTAGAACATTAAATTTAAACCAAATAAATAGACACATGTATATATCTATCGCCATATAATATGATGAAATTCTAGCTCCAACACAAACTGATTCAGTTCAGTAACTTAAATCATGTTTATTATTGAATAAAATATTTCGGATTTTTGATGATTACTATAGACTTTTTCTTCTTCTAGCAGACAGAATTCGAAGTTCACACACCTTCCGCACCATGTGTGCTAAATGTGTTGTAAATGCTTTACAGTCAACATTCACATCTACCGGCAGAACATTACCAACTGACAACAAGTGTATAGTTTAATGTGGTAATGATATTCGGATCTTTAATAGTAGATGAGAATATGAAGAAAAATACCTGCCTGCAACCTTGAGGAAGATTTGTCACACCAGATATTCTACTATCACCCACAGACTCTAATTTATACTCACCACTGTGCGGAGTACTCCTAGCAGTAACAGTCTTCTCAAGGTTATCGTGTTGCCTGGCCAGCTGTTCCACGACCTCCTGCAACCTCATTTTCTGATCACGCTCGTGCTGTAGAGCGCGATTCATTCGAGCACTGGAGGTTGCCGCCGCACTCATAAACTCCGAGCACGCCTGGAGAAGGTATAAACATTTAAATAATTTAAAACGCAAACTTATTACTGTACATTGAAAAGTTATTACATTCATCATAGCGTTACAAGATATCCTGAACAGCGTGGCCCTTTCTGAGACCTGTTTGGTGGTATCTGTGGGTGGAATTTCGAGATCCACCAGGGATCGTTGTAACGCCGCGCCATGCCTCGCGACTAGCTCAGAACATGTCGTAAGGTCGTGGAATCTGGCCGTCAGTTCCCTGGCTATACCACCAGGATCCTCACTCTCATCAGACCCCGGTATCGCAACAGGACCTGATGTTATTTGATCTTCGTCGTCGTCTGACTCTTGCACTCGTCTAGGACAGTAACTTTCATATATATTATTTAGGTTCAAAAATAATTAAATCCAAATTTGATAGACAGGTATTTTTTTTATGTAACAAAATAGAAGTTATATATTAAAAAGATATCTCCATAAATTGCTTGTTGTGTTGGGAAACAAAAATATTATTAATAAAGATGGTGGCCAAATATGTTTATTTTTAATAGACAATTAAGGAAGAATTATCTAATGATGAAAAATTTGTTGACCCAAGACAATCCATTTTCAAATTATACAAATAAAGGTACTCTATATGAAAATATCATGACTTTACTTTCTTTCACTCTGATAGTCGGATAATTACATGTTTTTAAATTAAAACACTTACTCTTTTATTCAATGATAGAAGAAACATTTGCCTCACATATATATATATATGAAATATAAAATAGTTCTGAGTAAAACTTCAATGAAAATGATACTTATTCCATGAGAAATAACAACTATATCTGAGTAACAAATATAGTGTATGTCACAGGATACAATCATTAAAAAATGAATTTAGATAATGAACACCCACACACAAAGTCCTGACAAGAGACTGTTACTCATTATAATATATTTTAATATATATAAAAGCTAAGCTAAGTCATAAACAAAGGTAGAATATAAGACATTTGATTTAATTTTAACTTCAAAAGAATATATATAACATTCATAAGGGCTTTGCGCACAGCCACACTCTCATTGTAAGATGTGAGAGAAATCATCATGCAGATAAAGGCTTTTACTCACACAAATCTAATCTGTTTTACATTTCCTACAATTGTTACATTAAGTACATATAAATTATAATTTTAAGCATTTTATAGTCAACACATATGAGTGTCGGCACTGGCCTATTGATTAGAAACAAGCAGATAACTGTTTAAATAATTCTATGTAATAATCTACTAACCTAGTGTAAATCTGTGATATTGATGCACTAAAAATTAAAAATTATATACACATATATTATATGCATATGTGTGTGTAACTTGTGTGTATGTATGTCAAGGATAGGTAAACAATATAAGTATTCAAAAACAAATAACTCATACTTACATAGCTTTGGCTTTAGCCAGCTCTAAAGCGGTTACCCAGCTCTGTTTCTCAACCTCGTCATGGGCTCGTATATGAAATGTCTGTGTGCCTCCATTACTGATGACGAAAGTGTAAGAATCTGCTGCATGGATCAATGCACCCATAAGAGATATATTTCCTCGGCAAGTGTGAGCCATTTCAGCTTGATTCCTACAACAGTTTACTAAAGTCATACAACTAAATCTAGTTTGTTATGGTAAGCAATTGAAATTAAATACTTTCAATCAGTACTATTTTTGGTATAGGTATGAATATTTTTAAGAGTTCAACAATCTAAGAAACAATTGTCTTCAATTAATGGTTTTCTCAATAATGTCAATGTGTGTGTAATGGACATAAGCCACAATAACACTTAATTGAAAAAGTATTAATAATATGTTTTTAATATCCATTTCTTTTAAGTGAAGACAATGTAGTCAATAGAAACTAGGTAGTTTAAGAGTAATATATGAGTAATATTTTTTAAATACTGGCCACATCGAATCTGTATTTTTTTTTATAAAATAAGTATAGTATAGCAGTAGGTTATGAAACATAAACATTCAGAAGCACTATTTTAATAATCAGTTTGTATATATAGATAGCAGATACCTAAAGCCTTCTTCTGTTTGTTAATTTATATCAAACTACTTTTACCCATTTTCTGGGGGGCCACTAAAATGAATTTTCTTTTAATAAGGTATGACATTATTATTTTCCGAGATAGTACATAATTTTTAATATATTTTCACATTTATACTGCTTTTTAGTTTACCGTAGCGTTGAACCACAGGTAGCCGAGATGAAAGTGTCAGTCATTTGGTCTTAATGAGAATATATTCAAGAATCATAGTTTTACTTAAATGTTTTTAATCTTATAAAATTTTCTTACAATAATTTATAACTTTTAACAGTTAGTGTTAGCTTTGAATGTTTTTTTAAATACTTTAATAGATTTTATATAAGTTTTAATAAAGAATAATTTTGGCCATTTCATGGACAAAACAAAAAGTACTAAAAAAATATTGATAGATTAAGTACCTACAATATAAATTGCAATTTGGTATCAAGAATAGGTTATATTTTAAATTATAAATATCCTATAGTAATTAAGATAAGATTTTTCTCAATTTCATATATACGGCTTCCCGAGTTTAATTTAGAAAGTATGAGTTACATCTACTAGACCATTTGCTCATTTACTACAAATACCTAAATTTTATGTTAATTTAATGGCAAAAAACATTTTCACTTTTTAAAAAATGAATATGATGAATAATGAGTTAGAAACTTTTAAGACAATATTTACAACTCACAAATAATAAAGTATGAAAATGCATGTAGTATAAACAGTAGAAAAAAACTTCAAAGATAAAAGAATTAGCACCAAACCAATGTTACTCTAATTAGTACATTATCAATATAGAATTGCCCTTTGCTCAGTGACAGTAATGAAAAGAAAGCATCATATTACATTGAATAAATCTAAACTTTTATAAAATTATAAGATAAAAATTATTTGTATGAATTACTAGTTCGTATGACAAATTAGCACACATGTAACGTAGTGTAGCGATAATAAAACAACGCCAATAAGATTAATAGTAAGAAAATAGATTTGTATGTATATGCTACATGGAAATTATTTATACATGTTTATTAAGTATTATATGGGACTTTACCTGTAGTAAGACAGCACTCCATTCGACAACACGAACCATCTCCTCTGATATCCTTTCAAATAGTTCGTCCACTTAAATAACCATCCCTTTTTTTCAGGGTCCCCAGAAACTGGTTGACCCTTGGGCACAATTACGTCGGACATTTTTTATATTTTTATAGTTCACAAAAATATGAAAAACATAATACACCATAGGCCACGTTCATCACCTACTATAATCAAAGTGGCAGCTGTGTTGCTATTATACAATTACATAACATTTGCCATTACGATAAACTTACTTGACATTTCTAAATAAACTTTAGGTAGAAACTAAAAGAAGGACATTTACCCTCGACTGAAAAACAGAATTGATTAAAATGTTTTTCAAATTTAAAACTTGACCTCTTGTAATCATTGTGAAAACTTGTTGAAACATAACAATCTGTTCTTTTGTTTGTACAGTAGTTCTCGTGGCTAGCAATGTGAAAAAAAATATTTTTTTAGTGGCTTCAAAAAGTAGAAAACGAGGATTATGATATTAATAAACATTAGTTATAGGTTTCTTCAGTTATTCGCATCTTTATATCTGTATAAAACTATCAGCATTAATTGAAAGGTCTACAAAAGGTAGTATGTAAAATCGTAAACTGGGATATGATGACACCGGCAATCTTGAAGTAGAAAAATCAGTATAGAAACATTATATTTCAACAGAACACGACAACAAAGTAAATTTCCTTCAGTGTAGTAGTTCATAAGCTTAATGCATTAGAAAATTGGGTTGATAACATGAAAGATTCCTCTGTTTAAGTTTTTGGCGGTTTTACTCCATTTCGCAAATATATTCTAGGGAAAGATCTTAGACGAAAAAACTCTTTTTCCTATACTGTCATCATTCTCTCCATGTAATTGTGGTCCCACAATTTGAGCTTCTCATTACTAGGTTCGAAAAATGTACGCAATTATTCCAAATTCACAGGTCATATCTCTTCGTCCGTGGTTGACATCGATAATAGTTTTATACATTTAACCCATTCTAAAAAGGATAGTTTCAGTTAATATTATGATCAAAAAAGCAGTAGTAAACAATATCAATGGTTCTTCTTTAGTTTTCGTGCTTAACATTCACTAGTAATAAAGCAATCCTGAAGATTGAAATTATCCTCCTCTGAATATCTTTTACAGTGAAAACTTCTTAATTTTACTTAAGTCTAAATTATCCATTTCCCACCGATACGAATAAAAAAAAATTGAAGCTTAACAAATTTTACGTTTTTGAAATTGTGATATACTTAATTTAAAAGTTATCTTATTTCATTGGTATTTCCTGAAGATACTTCCCAATTTAAAAGGTTTTATATAAATAGGTGTGTGTGTGTTAAAATGAGAAAACATTTTTTTGTAATCTTCTATTAAATAAGAAATTCATGACAGAAGTTTTTTCAGAGAAATAATAAAAAGTATAAAATAAAATTTAACAAATATTTAAGTATTTGACTCTGTATTTTTCTTTTCAGAATCTTAGACGCTTTATCTTGGGTTTTTAATAAATACGATTCGTTTTATATGGCAATACAAGTTCTTAGAGCAATGTTTTTATTTAACAGCTGTAAACTTCTGAATAGCACTGTTCGGCGAATTGTCCAAGGTAATACATTCTCTCCAGACCTCAATTTCAAAATCAATGATTACTTATAATCTAATCTTTAGCTAGTTTAGTTTATCTAAGTGAACATTCAATTACATAATATTAGTTATCAAGAAACCTTCGAACACATGATGTTGTCATAGATTTTTCTACACAAAATACTTTTCGTTCTTATTATTCAGGTCCAAAATATTTCAACGGTTCAATTATGGGGAGTTCGTGTTCAAGATCATTTTCACCCAACAGTGGGCAGCCAAAAAATAAAAATGGTAAGCAATTCAAATGGTTATAATATTGTAAATTTAAACATTATTTTCATATTTTGTTTATGTTCTTTAGTTAGAGAAATTGTCTTATAATTATGCCCTTGTTTGGAATACCCTGCACATTCTTAATTTTTTTAACAGGTGCCGTAACCTCCGTGGAATCAAACAGTGAATATGTCGAAGAGGTTGTGTGTAAAGTGAATGACATCAATGAAAATGAAATGAAGGTATTTGACATCGGAGAGGACGGGAAAGTATTGGTAGTGAAACAGAAAGGTGAGATCAATGCTTTGGGTCCTAAGTGTACTCATTATGGGGCTCCGTTATCCCAAGGGGCTCTTGGTGATGGGAGAATTAGGTGCCACTGGCACGGCGCTTGCTTCAACTTGAAGACTGGAGATATTGAAGATTTCCCCGGTTTTGATTCATTGCCCTGTTATCAAGTAACAATCACTAAAAAAGGAGAGGTCAAGGTCAGTAAAATATATATTTTTTTATTATTTACCTTTTGTCAAATATAAAAAAAATTTAATTAAATCTCTCTAACTAAAGAATTTACATTATTATATTTATTTATCATATGAAGCAATTATAATAAAAAATGAACATAAATTCCTTTTGTAATATTTATATTCCATAAAAAGGGAAATTTAATCATGCCATTATACTGAGTCACTATAAGAAGTATGTATTTTATATTGCCCAATGGTTTGTGGTTTCGTTGTAGTATTATCAACCTTGATATAAAATATTTGACTGTACAACCTTGGAAGTTCATGGATTGATCCATTTTATATTTTAACTACCACACCTCAATTGTAGATAAATAAATAAATCATAATTGTTTATATATTTCATTCTCAATAACAAATTTTACTAGTCCCAACAAAAATAGATTCCACTTACCTCATTTTCATTTAAATCAGATTTTGTATCATTAAAAAAAAGTTTTTTAACATATTAATAAAATTTATCGAAATTATTCATAAATTTTTCCATATATTATATTATGGCATTTTATACGTTTTGGTTTCATTAGGCTGGTCTCAAGGCCAAGAGGCTAGTTTCGAATTCCGACAGTGGCGTAAGAAAGGCGCCTTTTATGTGTCAATTGCATAGTAATCTGTAGACGATGTACGTTTAAAAATGTCCTGATTTCATGACATCAGAAAATATTAAAGGAGATATATTTGTTCTACTGTACATTTTTATACTAGAATATTTGGTCGAATCAAGTAGCGTCGATCCAAAGAGGATTTAATTAAAAAAACAATTAATTAATAATTTTTAAAACGTACGGTACTATGTAAATTAAAATGTAATAGGTTTCGCCAAAAATTCCATCTATAAATATTTTAATTAAACTAGTCGGTCAATTTTAAAATCTAACATGATATGTACCGTGTTTCATAAAATAGTTATATACATATATATCTTTATACAGTTCCGCATTTTATGAGCAGATTTTGATAGAAGATATTAAGTTTTATTTCTAAGACAACTGCACCTTATTCAGAAACCACTAAGAGACAAATACTTATTAAACGACGTGTTTTTTTTTTAATATATAAAAATCTTTATAAATATATCAAACAACGCAGAAAAAGTAATGGGTAACAGTCGTGTTTTTTCTTATTCGATTCAGTAGAACACTATTTCAACGGAACCGTTGTAACAGAAACTATTTTAGTATCTGTTAATTATCTGTTTTTTTTATTATTATCTGTAGATTTTATATTGGTACATGATTCATTAAAGATAATACAAATAAACTAACACACTTCATCGTATTAAACTTGGAATATTATGAAATATGATTTCAGGGTTTCATTTTCAATGATTACTTTTTCTTAATTAAGATGAAAAGTGTCAGTCATTATGGAAAAGTCGTTCTTAATTGATAGCAATACGATTTGGCATGAAATATTCAAAATCACTTTGTTAGTTCTGATTTTTTTTTATCAAATTATATTTTGAGAATATATTTTTTATGCATTATTTAGAAATTACTAGAAAGTACATAATATATAGAGCTACATTGAATTGTATTAAACAATCACTGATTTTTCGTAATCTAAACTTAATTCTTTTAAACATAATCTTGTAATAAACACTTCAACAGGCATTAAATCGGATAAAAATGTTTAGTAAATATAAAAATCCCGCAATATCCGGCTTTATCACGATACATATTTCCAAGGAAATGTTACAGGAGTTGAATCATGAATATGTTATTTACCAAGTATCGTATGTTTCTTGCGTTAAATAAAATATCAAACTAGGCTATATTTCAATGCATACTTATCTAAAGCCATGCCTAGCCTAGCCAGACCTATTTAAAAATCTGATATTGCTCACACAGTAATTATAACTATATAAAATGGCTGAATATGTGTCTATAGTGAACTCATTAGTCAAACTAGTTCCTGATGATGTTCCAGGCTTAGTTCAGCTGAGGATGGTTCCTTATCTGCATTACATTTTAGTATAATTGTGATGTGTAAAACTTTGATAGTTTCTAATAATACTCATCAAATTACTTCTCAACTTAAACTATCACTGAAAACATTTCAGATTTGTTTAGATGTGATTATATTTTAAGT
>DVQP01002943.1:0-11593 GCA_018231745.1 Danaus eresimus
TGGCTCCGGCGAATGGACAATAGGTGAAAGATATTCGGAACAATGACTGCAGCGGCTTTTTTGGCATTAATCTGAAAATAATAAATTTGTGCTTAGCGATTTTTATAAATACAGCAAGTGGTTGTTTTCTTACGGTTTCTCTAAACTTGAATTTGCGTTATTTTTAATATCACCTATATTAAAAATAACCTATATTAATATATAAATTTAAGTAATGGTTACTTAGCTAAATTACAATTGCGACCTCTCCGAATGTGAAATAATTGACTAATAAAATTAAAAGATGGATTTTGACATTAAAATAATTTTGTAATACTTTTTAAATACAAGCGAAGAAACGACAAGTGAAAATAAAAAACTTTCTTTTAATTCTATACATTTTAATTAAGCAAGACATTCATAACATTTATAAAACGTATATTAATCACTTATGTTTTAGTATTTAGATGAGATACGTATATTCATTTGAACAATATTTGGGCACGTAAAATCCATAACATGTTACCTACACGTATTCAATTTATGTAGCAATTTAGCGAAACATTGTAGCACTATACCTGTTTAACCCTGACAACTCAAGTTTAACAACAGTATTGTGGGAAAAATATTAAATATTAAGTCAATGTTCCATTATCATAATACTTACGCTACAGGAATAATAGTTGTCACATTCAGAATATGCGTAAAGTTAGTTTTGCCGCATCCTGACGTTACTAGCGGTTTACCCTGAAAGGTTAATGCCCCCGTGGCTAAAGCATTTTCAGCCCCCACGAGAAGCCAGCCACAGAGTAGCAAACTTAAGAGGCAGCCGCTTAACGCACCCTGGGAATATAAGGAGAAGGTTTATATTGTATAAGTAATTTTACTACGGAAACTCCGGAGATTAACTATGTGACAGACAAAGTTTAAGAAATATGCTTAAGATTGGCTGGATTGCTAATATGTATACATAATGTGGGAACTGGGAAGGATTATGTACAAAGGGTGATTGCTTGAAGAATTTTCATTACATAACACGTTATTAGGGTAAAATGTTTACAAAGCGAAATAATAATTTAATACGTACATATAAGAAAAATGTTTCTTTTGAGTTTGGTTATAAAAACAATTATATTCTTTCCATTATCTAAATAAATGCTTTATCAGTGACATCTACCGACTGAAGGTGAAAACAAACTATCTCTTAAAGATACTTTACTAATAGTATGACTAGTTCGGCAGATGGCGTTCTTCAAATTTTTATCATTTCGAAGTTCCACATTTGATACCCAGATGTCTACACATAATAATGAGTTCACATTAAAGAAACGTCTTTACTTTGAATACTTATTAATAAAATTTAAATAATAATTTAAAAGTACTGAAACGCGCTATCTATGCTAATGCTTGTCCGATTTATTCACGATTAAGTTTTTATTTTCTATTACCTATTTGTTTTTAGTCAAATAGTTTGTTATATAAATTGTGCAAATGTTTACTTACGGAACAATTTGCTCTTGAGAAGACTATCCCTAGAGTAAATATGCCCAAAAGTGTTCCTGCAGTCACTCCAGTTACGCCGGAAGCTACATGTTGCAGACGGTCTAATTCTAGGACCAACCATATAACAGCTCCGCAGTAAAGACCAACCACAATGCAGAGAAACTGGAAATAAAGAATAACATGTAGTTGAGTACTATAACACATAATTATTTATTTGGCAATACAAGTTTTTATGATAACTTGTGATTTAAAACTGCAAGAACAAACACATTAATGCCTTTGTACATTACCAATTCCTATTCTATGTACCTATTTTAATACCTTCATAATTCTACAGCAAGCTAATTCATGTGTACTCTCTGGCATCCACGGTCTTATGAACTCTTCAAATACAACCCCAGACACTGAATTAATAATAGACGCAATACAACTGCGAAACAACATTATTATCTTTAAGTAAATATTCAGAGTCATTAAACTACGAATGTGTCTTTATGGACGCACCATGCCGTTGCACTGAAGATAGATATAATAAAGATGCCACATATTCCTGGAAACATCGTCGATAAATTATTTAAAAAATGCGGTACCAGCTGTAATCAAAATAATGCATTAGTATGGTGCACTTAATTCAAATAAATATCGAATTGCTTTTAACTACAACTACAAGTTTTTTGGATTATAATATATTTAATAAAATGTATACAAACTTGCCTGTTCGTGTTTTTTTATTTGTCCTGTGAGCAATGGATCACAACCAGCAAACCAAGCGTATAAAACCAATCCAAGAAAACAGGATAACAATTTCATTAATATTACACCAACACATGATATCGTCAAACAAATTCTGGCTTTGCTTATGGTAGGAACGGCTAATAGCTTCTGCAATGAAGACTGGCTTAGAGCTATCTTCCACAGCCAGTTTGTACTTAGTGCCAAAGTTACTACAAAGAAAGATGTGTGGTGAGCAATTTCAGGATCAGGGCTGCAAAAAATATATTTTATTTGACTTTAAAGTCTAAAATTATAAATTTAAACCTATTTAAATATAGCTTGCTAAGAATAAAATATATAATACACAATACAACATATCAATTCTCGCTGCTTATGTGCGAATTCAATAATAGCATAGTAACTTTATTGTGTGAAATGAAATGATTTCCTTATGAGAATTCGTTTACTTACTCGTACAAAACCAGTCTACTGCCATGGTTAGCGACGTCCCACATTTTTTTGAATCCCATCGGCAATAACGCCAGCCCACTTGGTAATGCTGTACCGGCAAATGCTAAAAACGTTGTCACAATTCCAAGGCTTACTATTGCCCGTAAACCTCCCACTGCTATAAATGTCGAACAAGCAACGCATAAAGCGGCAGTAATTCGGCTCGCTTCCGCATTAGTTACTGAAAGTTAAGAGTTTTTGGAAGCATTAATAGGATTCAAATATAATATTATGTGATAAATATGATCATATGGAATATTTTATTTACTAAGACCTTTTACTTAGAAACATATGTAAGAAAGAAGAATGAAAAATATATGTAAGAAAGAAAAAAGTATTACCTAATCTGAAAGCCAAAAGGGGGACATAGGGAACAATCGGCAGCAACATCAGCTTGCTAACAACAAACAGAACCGCTGCTATGGTACGTATGTGAGTTGAAAACCTAATTTCTAAATATTCAAAACTCGAAGACAGCTGCAGCCTGTGAAAAACTGAAATTTATTCCTAATTATTATAATCATATAAAATAACGTATTAGCAATAACGAAATCAATCATACATAATGTTGCTCAATTCTAAGACAAAGCAAACTTGATACTAAACAAAAGAAACAAATAATTATGAAGCATCATTCAGTTAATATTTACCTGGCAAATAAATTACAGCTGTTAAGAAAGTGACGAAGATAAGTGATAAAGCGGACGCCCAGTACTGAGTTCCACGTAAGTATATCTCAACTGGAACTCCGAGTAATGTTATACTTGTAAGGTGACTGAAAAAGTTCATTGTATTATAATGTTTACTTCTCTACTCTCATACTATAAAAATAAAATTATGCATCATTCTGTAAATAATGCATTATAAATAAGTTTATTAAACATGATGGAAAAGTTTTCATGTTAATGTTGGTCCCGAATACTAAAATAAACATTGGTATTGTATTTTTTGAAGCGTGAGAGCTAAAATTACTGTAATAATAAACCCATTAAAGACTTTTCCCAAGAACGATTTCAACATTTCGCCTTACATATTACATTATAAACAATTAATTGTGTCTTAAATCTATTTAAAACTTAAAAATTTAATAATGTATTGAAAAACAACATATTTTATATATTACTTATATACAACTTTCTGATTAAAGTAATTAGTGTAATTCTTTATATTGATGAGACACACATCGTTGATTAAGTAAAATGTATTATTAATTGTCATCATCATTTTATAAAAATAACCAGTAAATCCTGTGATGCCTCACTTTTGATTAGTTTCTATAATTATCAATTGAGGCTCGAATGTAAGAAAGGCTCAGAAATTAATGGTTATAGGAATAACAAGAATCGAAGTGCAGGATAAAAGAGAAGAGGAGGACAAGTAGGAATGATACTCACTCGTAGAACTTAAAAACCGATCTTCTGGACTTGAGCTATGACGAAGTTATATTGGTCTTATTGACCAAATGCTACCATCGAGAAAAATTGCTCAAATATTTGACAAATCAAATTAGGTTTAACGAAAATGTCACAGGACTTAACACTTAACTTGACACTTGGAGATAGAAATAAAAAAATAAAGAAAGAAGAATTATTAAGAAATAAAAAAAAATAACGAAGGAAGAATTATTACATGTTTAATGTAAATGAAACAGTTAAAATGGTGGGTTAAAATCAATGGATTTCTGTTTAGACTACGTATGTAGGTGTGCTTCGGAAAAATGTACCAAGCAGGATGACGCAATAATAAGATACAAATTTATAATTCTAAATTAGTGTTGTTATTAAGTAAGCAGAGCGAACTTTTTCATTCAGTAAGCAACACTACCACGTCTGTGTTTCCTTCGACTTATAATTCGGACATTCTCAAGGAAAGGATGAATATGCTGTTACTGATAGTGCGTTCACCACGTACGTCTTTATTTCCACATTCCCGCTGGTGGAATGAGAGACAAGGAGAATAAGCGATATAGGTTTGATATCAACAAAATGTGGAAGGACAAATAGAAAACAAAATGAGCTACCGACATTAGGCCATAACTAAGTTTATGAATCCCCTCCTTATTATATGAAAGATTATGCGATTAGTATGCTCACCAGTTCACTAATTTATACTTAAAAACGGCAACTTTCATGGAAAAACTATTTTCTAGCGGATTTTTTTAAGTCAATAATCAACATAAATAATATTTTAGAAAAAAAAAAATCACCGGACCACACGATTATTTGAAAATATACAATTTTCAGTTTCCTGCACATTAAATATGTAAATAACCAAATATATCTTACAATAAAAATTCTAATCCATTTTCTACGGTTCATAATATAATCTTTATATGGTTTTATTTGTTATAAAACTGCGTATCACATTTTGTGCTGTTTTAACATAACTTAAAGTTTATTATTCTTTGGAACTCTTAATTTTTTTTAAAGGAACTAAAATAATTTGCTATTAAATACATTTATGCAGCTATTCTCCGCAAAAACTGCATTTAGTATAGACCGTTTTTAAAAATTACCATTATTATAATGATTTAATATAAGTTCTAGAGACATATCTCTCGAGTATTCAGAATATTGGTTAAAATGTCCACTTCATCGAAGATATTTAAGTTGCCTGTGATAATATAATCTGAAAGAAAGTAAAATATAACCGAAAATTAAATCAGCTTGTTAAAAACCAGTTGACTCATTATTATCAAATACAGGATGATTATGTAACCTTAAAACATTCATATGTATGTGTTTGAAGGTAACAAAAATATTACTTACAACACGGAAGTCTACATGATAATAATTCCAAAAAAATATAGAAGAGACTTAAACTAAGAAAGATATATACTTCGTAAAAGGGTAGTGCGTTCAAATTAGATCGATATGATTGGAGAGATACAATAAATACTATCCAACTGAAAATTGGTGAAAATATTCTAAGTAAATAAATAAACGAAATCTAAAAGGTTCATCATCAAGGCCACACCTGAAAAAAAATTGCACCAAAGTTTTTCAGAGTGTCAGGGTACAAAATAGTTATTACCGCGATTTAAGCCAAAACGTAAGTTCGATTATGAAACTTTAATTCAAGAATTTTAGATTAGATACTTATATATAAAAATATTTCTATCATTTTTTCCTAAGACCTACTTTTTTGCGATATGATGTTTCAAAAACTTATTAGAGTGTAAAAAAGTGATAAAATTTGATGAATTTATGTTTGACATTCATCAAACAATAATTCTAAATACACGAAAAACATTGTAAAATTTAGGGTAGGGCAATCTAACAGAAAAAAAATAGGTTTATTCTCATTGAGATATATCTATTATCTATTATGTACAATGTTTTCCGTACGTATATCCGTCTATATCCTACTTATACGTTGAATCGCATAAACAGAGATGACTAGAGACTGTTTTACAAATTATGACAAGAAAATCTAAAAAACAGAATAAAATAAATATTTCATGGGGCTCCCATAGATAGTTTTCTTAATTAATTTGTTATTAACTTCCCATAGAAGCTCCCATTGCTCGTTTCTATATTTAAATATGCGTGCAAGTCCGACCTTTCTTTGACTAGTTATTTTTTGTCATTGTACCCTTAAATGTCCTTAATCCCCTAACATTATTTTAACCCTTCCAAATAGTACTTAATCGTATCTCTCCAATACACTTGTTTTCTAACGTGTTCAATAACCACCTTGAACTGTTAAAATACGTAAAAGTCTCTTCATTAAACGAAAATTTCTGTTTCTTAATGCGTTTTTCCATAAAGGCACGTAAAAAATAACTTGCTATATCTGGTGAGTAAAGACAAGTTAATTGGTCAAGAATTTGAAGTTTTGAATTTGAATTAATTCTAACGTACATTTAGCCGACAATGATATACCTGTCAGAGTTGCCCACATTTTCAAATTCTTGCTAACCAAAAAATTGTTCCAACCAGAATTAGGTGTTTTCGAGAAACATCAAGTATTTTGTCCTTTTTATTGTGTAAGTCTCTTAGGCAACTAGTTATCTTACTTTAATTTTATCTAAAATACTCTGGTGAACATCAGCGATATTTTTGACGTTTTGGTGATCAAATTTTGATGAATAACTGACAAAAAATGCACAACTACATAATTTAATGCACGATTCCTCGTATTATTCAAGGGAATTAATCAAAGGGAATTGTAGTGATGTACATTACAAATTTGTTCTAAATCATCAAATTCTGAAAAAGTTGCTATTTCTTTTCTAACAAATATAATGACCAGTTTTAATGATTGTTTCCAATTTATAAAGTCCATAATGAAACTTCTTAGGAAGTGAAAAAACATGCACCTTGTTGGCATTTAAATTTCAGTTTATAATGTCTCATATCTCTAAGTGGTCTTACCAGGATATTCTGGATTCAATATGAAAAAAAATCTACTTATTTGTAATATAGTTGTAGATGTTCTATCTGCCTTATTAAAAAATACGAAAATTAAGAATAACAGTCAAAACTGACTATCCTAACAATTTTTTTTCAAACAAGCATCAAATCTAGAGCAAATAACTCCGTAAAATTAAACAAACCACACATTCTCTATGAAAATTGGGAACCGTCGTTATCTTTTGTCGTGTAATATTGACAGAATGTCAACCACGAATGCAATGTTAGTTTAAGGATTTAGATTCGTATTTATACAATTGCCTGTGTTACTGTAAGAACATCCGGATTCTTTATTTGTAATAAGTTTTTGTTGGACGTTAAAATCACAAAATTTATAATCTACTTCACGCTAGGGTCACGTGATTTTATAAGATTAGCTTTAATACAAAAGTGTTAGTTGTTCCTGGGAATTAAACAATTAACTGTCAAAAGGCTGACAATGTATGGGAAACTTCTGATGTGTGAATAGAATTCAAAGGATAAGATAGAGAAATAAGATATAGACATAAGAATGATAAAAAACAACATATACAAAGTTTTTGGTACAGAAAAATAAATGAAGGAAATTTAAAAATAATGAATTTTTAATAAAAAGGAATATGTATTTAAAGCCAATAAAAATTTAACATACCTTGCTGTAAGGGCCAATGATATAGATATGATAGACATATTTTTTCCTCCAAACAAAAAACCGGACACTGTATTGTACTTATTGTTTATAAACACATAATAAACTATTATTCCTATAATAACACCAACGATTATACCAAACAAACAATACTCAGCCACATTAAAATAAATCGGTAGCACTGGAACACTCGAGTTCTTCATTTTTAATTTAAAAAGTAGAAGAATTCTAATGATTATGCGGCCTGTTGCGACGATGCTGCTCTAGCTAATGATTGATATCACTTCTAAATAAACATCATAATATAATAATAAGATATAACAAGATAAAGTGGATTTTCTTAAGAACTGTTTACAAAACCACTAATAAAAGTGTTTGTAATTACGAATTATGTTTCTTAAATACAACTGTTACACAATAAGTTTCCTTTTCATATGGTGTTACATAACTGTGTATTTAATTCATTTTGTTAAATAAATTCAAAAAGATAAAAATTTATCATATTGTTTTAAAAAAAATTGGAAATAAATTATTGGGAGATAGGTTAATGATGATTTTGTAATTTTCAAACAGACACATGTATGTTTCTCTGTTTGAAAATCTGACTTACTACACTAATGTCCACATGATAATAATATCAAAAAATTATTAAATAAAACTTACCCTTAGAAAGATATATAAGTAGTTAAAAAGTAGTTCGCTCAAATTTCTCTTTAAGAAAATTTAATTCATATTCATCCTGTTAATATATTTATTTAAAATTTTTAAAGCGCCATCTGCTAATAAGCTTAAGAACCTCGGAAAAGTATTGAGATACGGTGTTTTACAAAATAATGTAGCAAAGATTTTGTCGTCCAATCTTTCCTTGATCCCGCTAGATGGCGCCTTTACGAAGTGGCAGTAATCTAATTAAAACCCTAATATGGCTTTAATTTCATAGCTAAATTCTCTCAACGTGCAATTAATTAAACATATTCCAAGATAACACACATATGGAAACGTTTTAAAAAAATTGTAATCACTTAACATGGGAAAGGGCCTAATGATGAAAATAAAAAAACACAACTTCGTACTTAGCGAACAAAACTTAATTGGTAATTTTCTATCAAATCTTGTAAGTAGTAACATAAAATATTAACGAAATGGAGAAAAGCTGAATAATTTTATATACTAATACGATATGATGTGAGACCCATTCCCATCATGTACATGGGGGTAGGAGTTGTATTGTTATGGACGGCGCTGCCAACATTAAAAATATTTACTCGCACCTGCTCTTCACGGCGCACTCTAATATGGTTTTTGTCTCAAAACAAAGATCCCATTTAAGAGGATTAAATTTTACTCCCTGCAATTTCGTATAAGCCTTAGCCAGCCGTTACTCAACGTTGTCTTTTTGTGTACGAATGTTTGTACAATTGACAAACTTGATTTAAAAAAAGAATTTCATGGTGCTTTTTTATATTGAATTAACTATATTTTGAATTGTATTCAATAATTTAGTTTGTTTATTAGTATTACTTATTCAATTGTACAAATTTTACCTATGATGATTGATTTTGGGAACATAATATTTATATGTAATCTTTTTAACAATATAATTCGACAAACTATCGCAGAAAATGTTCGAGCGTTACACAAATCATCTAAACACAATATGGCAAATATTTCTTGTCCAGAAAACTGGGTGACAGAGAACCACCCAAACAAATGGAAGAATCTCGAAGGAGGAGGTGGGAGCATCAGTTAAATGCAAGACAGAGACAGTTGATATTATCCTTTAAGAGGAAAAGGGATGCTGTAGAAGAAAAATTAAATTATATTTCCCAATGGTGTCAGCCAGTTATTAAGTGGCCAGACGCCATTTTGAATTATTATATTTTTTATATCCTTTCCCAGGTTTCCCTTTTGTACTAGGAATTCCTTTTATTTGGTATAGTTGTGGGGAATTGCAAATGGATTTGGGTAAGCTGTTAGTTATAAATCAATTGTACTCTTCATAGCGCCTGGAGAGTTTTTATTTCACATTAGCCGACTTTTGTACTAGAGTATATTTTTATGCCTCAAGCCTATGAGATATGTACCTACAGATATGTGAATTGTTGCGAAAAAGAGTTGAAGTTTTTGGAAAACAAAATTAGTCAGTAATTTTAAATATGAGAACTTTTTGTGCATCTTATTGATGTTAAAAATGATACTGATACATTTATTTTTCCTTTTATGTCTTAATTTTATAAAAAAGGAATTTAAGTTATCTATTATAAATATTTTATGATTGTATTCATTATAAAAGAAGTAATTGTACAATGTTAACCTTTTAATATAGGAACTTATGCTTACAGTAAACAAATTAATTCATAATTATTCAATAAAGTAAATATGCTCGAATGATTGTAACGTTGTATATTTTAAGGCTTTCAATACATTCGCTAGAATGGGGATTCTTTTTTTTTGCATTTCGGCACCCGACCCGGGGCAAAAGAAAATTATAAAGAACGCCTTTTAAGGGATTAGGGAGATATCCGATGATTGCCTTACTTCAATGGTTATGATAAACGTAATTACGTTACGATAAATTTAACGTAAATTTCATAACGTAAGTTTTTTTTGGGGGTTGTTTGCATCTATATATTGCTGATTAAATATATCTGCTTATTTAATCATTGAACATATACTTTAGAAATCGATAACAATTTCGTCTTCATTAGTATTAATTTCCTATAAAATTTGTTATATTTAAATTGAACAATAATTTAAAACGGTACGGATTTAATTGTAATTAAAAGTGAAGAGATGTTATTCAAAAAATGTATGTTTCTTACTGAGACATATATATGTGTGTGTGTGGGTGTGTGTATGTGTGTGTATTATAGTTGCAGTAGTCCCAGTAAGGGATAACGTACCCGAGAATATCATCAATTTAATCAACTTTAAGGGTTGAAGGTTATATTTTAAGCTCACTGTAACTGGTGACCCCCGGGCGTATGATAAACTGGTGATAACCGGATATAAGAAGCAATGAATTGGTTACCCCGGGCGGTACTCCTAGGGTATATTTTTATGGTATAGGATAGTTTTAATCTTATACTAAATCTTATATTGAGAATATTATTGTCTCCGAATTTCAAGTTGGATTCAATAACATTCATCAACTACATATCTGGATCTAAATCATAATATGTACTGTCTTCGAAATGAGATTCTAATTGATGGTATATGACGTGGGTATATTTTGTCCGTGGTTATTTTTATGGCAACTTTTATAATATTTGGTAGGATAGCATTTATACTTTATTTTGACAAAATAATACGTTTATATTATAAAAAAAAATGATAAAAAAACTCATACATACTAAGCACCCGTGTACCAAATAGAAAAATTCATTGTAAGGGTTACTTTATTACATTATTTTAAGCTAGCTTTGTCATTTATATAAAATTAATACATTATCACACCATTTAAGCAAGTCATTTAAGCACAGTCATTTAAGCAACATTTATCAACAATCATAATATGTTTTAACAACCTTTGACATTTATAATTTAGTTAGCATCACTAAACTAGGCCGCTTCCCATCGATCACATAGAAAAATATCACCTCACGACATAGAATATATTAGGCAATCGTACTCGGTATTGAAAGTGCGTGATGGGAATGTGTTGATTTTGCATCTTACCCTGATAAATAACACGAATAAGGTAGGCATTGCCGAATAAATTGAATACTAACACCGTTTACTTGTATTTTCAGATCTGCAATAATATTGTAATAAAATATTTAATGAAATACCAACGTACGTATGATTACATAAATATGTCATACGTGAATTAGGATATATATAA
>DVQP01002944.1:0-11592 GCA_018231745.1 Danaus eresimus
AGTTAGTAAAAGATTTTAAACGCAATAAATAGAGTTTTGTCTCCTTTCCCAAAAGCCTTAGTAAGACTTACTTCTATTGAAAAGTTCTTTACCAAATATTATGCAAAGACATTTTTTTAATTTTCAAAACGCTTATTGCTGCTATTGAGGTTAGTGAACTTTTAAAATTATATGTCTTACGTGAAAATTAAAATATCATACATTTTCTTCTCGGTTTACTTATATTCATAACGTAATAATTGACAAAAGGGCTTATTAATAGTTATTTATATTACGAAGCTAACATCCCTGCGAATAAAGTTTTTAATTAAAATCGATTATAACTTACCATAATTATTGTTATTATGCAAAATATTCTTGACATAATCGTAAAAACAGAGTATGCTACTGGCGTCGGTGATATCCAGCTTGTGGGGATGAGCTCGAAGACGTTTCAGGGATTTAGCTGCTTCTGTGTTAATGCCGTTATACATGCCTGAAACACAAACGTTTGAATTGTAAGCATAGTCCATGTCCAAGTCCAAGTTTGTGTAATCGTGGCACATAAATCAGTAAATATCATAATATCTAAGATTTATGAATTAAAAACCCTTGAAGTTCAATACGTAAGGCATAGTGGCAACTTAGGATAAGCATAGAGAAGTGTTTATTAAATTATTATATGAACTTTGAAAACGAAACTGTTAGCGTGAGTATTTCTTACTGCCTGCTATGGTGACTTCAGTTTTTCCGTGTCCAACATATGATATTGGTACCTAGTCATTTTGTTAATAAAAAATAATATAGTTTTTAATAATAAGCATTTATGTATCATCTTATGTTAGAGCGACAAGATTATGTAACACGTATTATTCAAGTGGATCTTCAGTCCAAAATCCAATATGTCTGGAAAATTTAAAGTACTCTCTATGGAGCGTAAGGCTGCAGTTTGATAAAAATAAACGTGCTTATGTATAGTTGTTATGTAATAATATGTCTTTAAAAAACACTTCTATTTTATTACACTAATTTTGGAGAACTATTATGGAGTGTGTGGAGAGTGCTATTATGGAGAACGAATAACACATATGTAGCTTACTTAAGATAATATTACAACAAACATGCTTTCAAACTTTTACAATTTAAATATTTAATCATTAACAATTGTAACTTTTATTCTTAATACATATTTAATAAATTAAAGATTGTATTGCATTCAATGTTGAAATATTATTAAGTATGTCTGGCTCCGAACTAGTTATTTTTCCATAATTAAATGATGATTTTAACTTAAAACTTAATCACATCAACAAATTTAATATAATATTCACAAATTTTGATTTAACATCTTATTAACCCATAATATAATACGTTTGAATTAATAAATGAATGATTCTATCGAGACATGACGTAACAACCGAATAAATATAAAAATAACTAAACTTATTGTTATGTAAGGTATAAGAATTATCTAAATAACATACCAGCCACAGTAATGAAACCCTCTCGAGTTAAACGCGATGCCATACTCCAACCCAGGCCACTATCACAACCCGTTATAGCTACTACCTTTGTCAACGACATTCTGCTATGGCTACTTCGAAACACCCTATTTGCAAGCAAAAAAAAAAAAACTTAACGAATCATTGTAAATATGTATGTTTAAAATTGTATTTTTATTAACATAAGAACTTTAATTAATTCTATAAATATAAAATAAACAGCCATGAATAAATTAGCTAGCGACTACAGCTATTTACTTCATTATTTTCAAGTACAAAACAAGTTTAAGCTCACCTTTGTTTTATGTCAGTCTATTTATGAAGTCCGAGATGTAGTGACCGTTTTGAAGATCTTCAACCGACGCGTTGCATATGAAATAGGTTTCGGATTTCATCGCATATTTATGAAGAATTTCATGTTTGAATTGCGTTTTGTCGTGTTAAAAATGAAATTCGATACGAAAGAAATTTGTGTCTTTTTGTATTAACATAGTCAAATGGCTGACCTTTGTAGTTTAAATCCATCTTTGTTACCTATAATTCTATATTATTTATACATAGACGTCATTAACTGGATTTAATTAGGAGCAGTGTTTATTATTAGTCTGGAATTCTATAATTTTAATTTAAATTTAATCTGAAACAATTATATCTCATTTTCAACTGCTGTAATATTAAACGATCTATATGGACCTGTGTTTTTCTGTTTGTTGGATCACTAAATGCCCTAATGTCGTAACAATTAACGAAAATAAATCTTGTCTGTTATTAAAATGTGTTGACTGCCTCTAAAGGAAACATTCCATTTTTAAAATTCTTCATAATATGAATGTTTTACTCTTACTACTTACTTTACTATTATATTTTATAGTAAGGGTATATGATCGTTTTAGTGCAATATAAAATATTACGTTATTGTAACAATCTTGTTCTAATAACAATTATTTTAAATAATGTAAATGGAAGAATTCTTTTAAATTTTCAAAATTATTTTGTGAAGTAATCTCATCAAAGGTTTAGCCTCAGAACTTTTGCATTTTCTGAAACTGAAAATGTTCACCAAAAAATTACTAACAGCGACTTTTTATGTCATAATATTTGACGGACTTTGACATGTATTTAAATTTTTAAAATGAAATTCTGAGGACCTACTAAAGATATTGTATATTAGTTACTTTTAAAAACTAGCAATTGTTAGTAACAAATTCTTAAAAATATAAAATATCGTTTTCCTAAGAAATTAAATAAAATCTTTGATTCTCGGTGTTAATTATTGATTGGTGTGACTTTATTGGTTGAAAGCTTCTGTGCTCTAAAATCTAGACGATTAACAGAACAGTTGTGATTTTTTTCAGACAGCGTTAATCAATGCAGCAGATACAAGAAATCAATAATAACAGGCACCAATAATATTTAGCTGTTTGTATACTAAATATTTATAATAATAAAAGTGATTATAGTAATATATATAATATTTCCAAAAAAAAATCCAAGTTTAAAATGTATACAGTAATATGTTTTTCTCAATGAGGACCTTAAAATGTTTCTCTTTACTAGATAATTTACAATCCGTTACTGGCAAGTTACATTTTCCATTAAAGTGACAAGAGTGTTACCAATTGTCAACTTCACGGAATAACGTGAAACGTCAAAATCATTGTTCGGCGAAATTTATTTCAAATGAAAGATCTGCATTAAACTGAATATTTAATATTAATATTTCGTATTTTGCCTAAAGATTACTTTATTATATTAAACTTCAATAGACACACAGGGTAAGTAGATTGCTGCCGTTTATGTTTTTAAGCGCCTACGGAATGAGGTCATCGACTTGATTTATTTTTGAAATATTTTTCGTATATGGGTATGAATTTAACAAAACATGAACAAAAATATTTTTTCACCACTTCTGTGGCTCTACGGACTAAATTTTTTTGTTAAACAACATAAGATCCTGAAAATATGATGAATATGAAAAACATCTGCGAGACGATTTTTTTCTTATTGTTAGTTACTAGCCACCCACTTCTTATGGACTATTGTAAGAAAGCGTGATAATTTTCTAAGTCATGAGATTGTGCCTAAGATATTAATCAAAAAATGTACTACAACATTTTCTTAATTTCAGGTAAAATAACCAGCATGGAGCAGATTTTGCATCAAGTTGCCCAGAATGTTGAAAAACAGCTTGACAGTGAGATTGAAAGGTAGGAAATAAAATAAATTTTCAACATGCTTGGACTATATGAATTAAATATACCTATTAATTGAAAAATTAAAAATTGAATCTAAAACTTAGATAAAAAATGTAACAGGTTAGATGCTATGGACAACAGTGATTTGGAGGCAATCAGGCAACAAAGGATTGCTGAAATGAAACAGAGAGCTAAACAAAAACAGGAATGGCTTGCAATTGTATGTTCTTTTTTATGACATTGAGCTGTCACAACTTTCGTCATCACCATAGTTAAAAGACTATGATAAAAACATACATTTTATTTCTAGGGTCATGGAGAATACACAGAGATAGACAATGAAAAAGAGTTTTTTGGTGTGTGTAATAAGAGTGAAAATGTTGTCTGTCACTTCTACCGGAATGATACACCAAGGTGTCGTATTGTTGATATGCATTTAAAAATACTAGCTAAAAAACATATAGAGACCAGATTTGTTAAACTTGATGCAGAAAGAGCTCCGTTCTTAACAGGTAATAATGTATATATAACTACACAAAGTTGTCATGATTAACATTCAATTTTTCAATAATATTCTACATTTAATATTTAGTTTGCTTCTTCTAATATGATTAGAACCAATTAAATGGAAATTATTATCCATTTACTAATTAAAAACCTCTTTCAACATAAATTTGTATTTTTTTTTTTCAGGTCGTCTAAAAATTCGTATCATTCCCACAATTGGTCTGGTAAAATCCAACAAAACAAAGGACTTTATTGTAGGCTTCACAGACCTTGGCAATCGCGATGACTTCTCCACAGACATGCTTGAGTGGAGAATTGCCAGGTGAGAAAAATATGCCTGGCTGCTTACATTTATCACAATTAACAACACAATAATATATATATATAATATATATTTTTTTCAATTTTTGTAGTTCAAATATGGGATATTTTTACATACAAATATTTCAGATCGGAGGTGATAGAATACTCAGGTGACTTATTGGTGCCCCCTGCAGAAGCTAAAAAACAAAGAGCTTTACACATTCAAAGCAAGAAAACAATAAGAGGAGGGAATGACTCTGACTCTGATATTGATTTCAGTGACTAATAAAATATAATTTTATACTTTCAAAATTTTGATTGTTTATTTCAGCCAGTATTAAAACAAAAAATTATACTTTTTTATTAAGCCACAATGTTTAGTTGATAAAAAATATACACACTTGTATAAAATGTCTAATAATCAGCTTTAATATCATTTGTATGTGAATATTGTAAATAATAAATTCACTATTTATTTTTTATGATACAATAAAATTTTACTCTTTCTCATTTAATAAGTTGATTTAACTATATTCTCCTTGCATTTATTTAAATTAAATGTACTTTTCCAAAATGAACCAACCTACATATTGATATAAAACTAGCTATGTAGATTTGGTAAAATCTATATCTCATACAACTTACCAATTTTTATCTGGACATTACTAAAACAAAATCCTAAGTAAACGATCTGTCGTGCATTTTAGTTTGCATAGCTATGTCCAATTGACCTTACTAAAAAAAGTCATAGAAATTTGACAAAATTTATAATTTTTTTATAATTACTGGCAAAATTTTCCAATACATATAAATATGGAAATAAACATGGTTTCATAAGTTAATAAAAGCCAAGTCACAAAAACATTTATTTTCGTGTTTTATAGTCAGAAACCGTAATTTTTGGCTTTTAAATTATGACAAAAAATACTTTAAAGGCAAAAGTTCTTTGCCTTACAACACCCTATTCGAACGTTAGAGTTCAGTCATAACTTTTTGTTTACTAATTCTTAATTCTTGTATTATGTAACAAAATGTTATTCGCAATATATAGTGCTACAAAAGGATTTTGAAAAAATGACAGAAAAAGTATTTTATTTATGAGGCTGTATACGAAATATTTACTTTTTACTGCTATATGATAGTGTACTACTGATATTCAATTTCTACTCTGAATTACAGAGATCTGTGTCTAATAAAACAATCGAAATTAGTCAGCATTCATTATCAACATTAACAGGAATCGATAAATCCCGTCATCATTTTAGATTATTAATGTGACAACTCGAAAGAAAATGTATCGATTTAAACCGATTTATAATTAAAAGTATGAGTCAGCTGAATCGGTTAAAAGAACTTCTGTTAACTAGGTGTGAAAGGTATATATAAAAGTACACTTATTTCTTATAAGCTACATTTTATATATTGCCACAATCAAATCACACATTTTGGAAAATTTTACATTTTCAAAAATATTTTACTTAGTCATATTATATGTCAAAAATATATAAGTATTAATTTCATTGTATTTGTTTATTTTTAATATATTTGCATTTGTCACATGACTGGGTACATATAACACATTTACAATCGCAATGCAAAAGATTTTACTGTCGAAACTGGAAACAAAAATTATATAAAAATTTACAAAAATAACCGGCACTTCAAATTTCGCTCCATCTCAGCTTCATTCGGTTTTCAAATTCGATTTAGTTTGAATAAAAACCGACTCGAGTTCCTTACTCGAGTCACATCCCCACTTTTGATAGATGTCAGTTTTTACATTTTGGGTTTTAGTTATCTCTCTAATGGTGATTGAGTAAAGTTGTGTGCAAAATTAGATTTAAAATAATTTTATAGATTTGTAGTCTTATTTTTTTTAATATGATATGTGTAGTTCTATATTCCCTCATAAATTAATCTTACAGTGGCGCGTATAACTTTCGGAAAAATGGAAATCCAATTTGGGCCGAATTCCGTTGAAGAGCCGGTGTGTTTTCAAAATAATTGTGCTTTTTATATAAAAATTAACATCAGACTTCATTTGATTTGCTATTTCAGAATCTTCTTTATAAACTTCAACGCAAATTAAAAGTTTTTAATACAACTAATGCTTTGCCGAATCGAGGTTACAACTTGATCGCTAGCAGTAGCAAATATGGCTTAGTTTTCATAACTACGCCTGAAGGCATGCTATGTGGTAAGTACAGTGTAAATTCTATATGACGTTAATTATCGTTGTTAAATAAAATAAACGATTAATAAAATCATTTCTTTACTTCAGTGTACTACCTCAAACAATTAATTGACAAAGAATGTGAGCCTCAGCATTTAGTTATTCCATTACCAATTCATCCTACACACATAGCTGTGAATTGCAATCAAGAGTGGCTCGCTATAATCAGTGGACGACATCTACTGGTTTATAAATGTTTGGGCTTTCAAACCCAGGTATCATGTCATACATTCAATATATATAATATGTAAACATAAGGATTGAATTAAGTTCTAAACATTATTAATCTTCCAAGGATATAAGACCTACAGTTACAATGCAACTTGAATTAACTCCTTCCACTCTTGTGTCATCATTACAATGGAATCCCTGTATAGCAGATACAATTGGCATTGTTTTTGTTGATGGTACTCTACTTGTGAGTCAGCTCAGCACTATGCAAGTAAAAAAGATACAAGCTGATGCTAGGTAAGTCAATAAAACTTGTTTACTACCTTTAGTAAAATTAAAAACACAGTTATAATCAAGTGACTGTTTCAAGTGACAACACAGAACATTATTAATTAAGTTCTGATAATGAAAAATAAAAAAAAAATCTTTATAGAAGACCAAATAACATTGTAAAATAATAAGTAATAATGTTTGGAATGAGGGTTTCAAATTATCTTTCTGACTCAATGATTCATGGTTATTCCATATTTTTGCTGTCTTTATAGGATATTATTAGAATGCTTAAACTTTTACTTCATGACATAATATTGGTGAAGTTTTATAGTAAATAGATAGTCAATTAGACAAAATTTTACTTTTTATGATTCTTGTACGTGGAAAAATTTAAATCACTACAAAGCACAGTTTTCTAAAAATGTTCTAAAACTATCCATAAATGTATCCATATATGTGTCAATACAGTTTTGGTGCCAGTCAAAGAATAAGCACCGAGTTGGAGAAGTAGGTCATTTTTAATTTTACCTTTCAGGCAGTTTATATTATAAATAACAATAACTTACATATTTCATATTATTATATTATAATAAATAATAAATCTATTATAGTGCTTGAGCTTTCACTATTGGTGTCCCATTGAGTGCAAGCATTGAGTGCAAGCAAGCTAAGCTGCAAGAGAACTGTAAGGATGTGATTAGAAAGTAGGGCAGTACTTCACTCCAGAAGGCTTGAGTGTCTTTATAAAATACTGATCAGGTTGTTTGTGAAACATTTCTGTCACATTTGAACTAGTGCTGAAGAGATACTAGGAAAGAGGCTTATGGATGACCACAAGTTGGTTGAAACAAATGTTGTTAATTTTGATCACAGGCAAAAAAAAGGCAACTGACTCTGTATTTTATCACAATTTGGACAGTGTTTGCAGGGAATGGAGGTTAATTTTACATTTTTTTTTTCAAGGAACATTGACAGTCCTTAGTGTTGTAGGCATTACTCCTATCTGGATGAACCGACACTCTCCTCTTTTCTCAATCATTCAGAAGTGATGAGAAAAGTTTGCCTATATTTGTCTGTCCTTTCTCTTACAATTTGAAGTACTTTAACCACATAGGGTTTAATTTTTACACACCATAAGATATAGTGATAGTCAAGGGCTATCCAATAAGAAAATAAAGATAACTTCACAGTCTCAATAATATTACAAGTCAGCTTGTAAGTAAATATGGTAAATAGAAATTGATTTTGTATTTTTAGATGCCTCTGCTGGAGTCCTAAAGGTAAACAACTGGTGACTGGCAACAGTGATGGAACTTTAAAGCAATATAAGCCAGATTTGACACTGATGAAAACTTTTCCTGCACCAAACCTTTTTGAGAGTTTTAGTGCAGAAGTATTAGCAATTCACTGGATAGCCACATTTCAGTTTGTGGTAACCTACAGAAATTCTTCAGACAATAGTCGACCAGGTTAGATAGCAATATCATAACTGAAGCTTAAATAATATGATTTGTAAAATCACATTTGTTTACAAAATCAATGTGATATAATTAATACAAAAAAATTTTTGGTGTGATTTTATGAAAATATTATGCAAATGAATGATTGTCGACAGTTATATGATTATGTTTTTCATATTTACGATATTTTTAACTGTATGTACTTGAATTAAAATAGTAAATACTAAATGTATTCTACATTAAGCTTAATTGTAATGACTTAATCTAAATATGTTTTTTTTAATGATGATAAAAATGTTAAGTCAATATTACCTACAGTTAGACATAAATTTTAGTATAATTTAATTTCATACTCTATATCATCAAATAAATAGACATTTATAGAAGCACATTAGTAATTTAGATATTTTAACAAAACACACTCATTAAGCTTTTGGGAAAATATTAATAATAAGAGGCTAAATGATCAACTAGATTTCATTCTTTGATTCAGAGATTTTGAGTTTGACACCACATTGTAACTAACTGTAACAGTTTATATGATAGTTGGCCAAAAAATTTCATTAATAAATATGTCAATTAAATATAACACATATGTAAAAGAAAAATGTTATATAAATAACAAGTTTAGTAAGCGAAATAGATCATTATTAATCAAAAATAATTGTTAATATATATATTTTTAACAACAGTCGTGGCACTAGTCAACATTATAAAAGGAGGAACTCCAACTTGCTTCAACTATGAGGATATTTGTTATAGCATAGGCTCTAACAGACCCTGGTATTACTACCTACTTGGATTTGCTCAATGGTAATTAAATAATAATGTAGTGTATATCTTTTCAAAGGACTAAAGTATTTAATTTTATATGAACTATTGCAGGAATATAATACTTGCTGCATCATCCAATAGTATGGAAATAGCAACTCTTGCTTCCACAGATGGAGCAAACTGGGTTCAATGGTGCCAGGTATAACATTTCTGTTGTTTATATTCGATATTATTATATCAAAAATATTAAAAGAAATTCTCTGTTCTTATAATCAAACATTATTTCTAGTAAAATATTAGTCAGAAACTCATTAAAATGTAAATAGTTACATGTTAACAATATTTTAATTATACAGTTGGATGAAGCGAGACCAGAATTACCACTGACTGATAAAAACCAAGAAAACTACCCAGTTGGCATTTGTATTGATACAGCCGCTGCACATCAACTTCCTTGGGGTTGGTTAACACAATCAAACTAATTATACATATGCACAGATATCGCCATAAAAAAGCTATTTTAAAACATCAGCATTCCTTGTATTATTTATTCTATATTATTGTGAACTTAAAATATTTTTCTACCAAATTCCATTTATTTTCTCTGGCTCAATCTAATAAACCAATTTCACAAACACAACTATGAAAAGTTTCATATGTTTCAATGGTGACTCTTTCAGTTAAATTAAACTAGTAACTGATATTACACCCTCATTTAGTTTATTCTAAATTCAAATCATAATTTTTTAGGTGAAAATGAAGTTCTTCAACCAATGCCTCTCCTCCATGTGTTGTCTCAGACAGGACTGCTGTCTATATTTAACATTATAAATTTAAACAAACAAAGCCCTCAAGTTTGCACCCCTATACAACCATTGGAGCTTCCAGTACAAGCATTAACCAGGTATATTTAGTGGTCTCATTTTATTATTATCATTTTGCTTAATAATAAAAAATTGTTCAGCAAATACAAATTATACTTTACAATTCAAAAAACTTTTTAAATCAAAGGGATATACCTGGACAAGTTCCTCAACCTGCTGCTAGTGCAGCTGTTCCTGTCCAACAGCCAAAGGTAGTATATATTAATACTTATTTGTTTTCAATATATTATTTTATACTTTATTATTCCCTTTCATGCGCTTTTTCAGCCAGTACCACAACCAGTGAAAACATTGCAGCCGCAACCCGTGCAACAACAGCCACAACCAGTTCAGCCACAAGCACAGCAAACTGCGGTAGTACAGCAGGCAACAAAACCAGTACAACCACAACCAATGCAACCTTTGCAGCAACAAATAACAACACCTAAGCCACAGATTCCACAATCAGCATCAATGCCAGGTATTACTTAATTAAATATTTAACAAAATTACAAGTGTCATAACTCATGACCATAATTTCATTGCTTTATCATAACAGTTTTAAATGTGTCGGTAAATTAAGTGTTAATGATATTCACTGTAATAAAATATTTGTTTTTAGAAGTTGTTATAATTTAAATATAATATTTCAGTGGCTAATGTTTCTTGTGGTGCGAAAAAAGAAGCAACTGTTACTGTATCCGAATCACACAGTGCAGAGGTATATAAAAGCTGAAATTTCACTCATCTAACTGTAAAAGTCTCACATATAATTTTAAGTTTTACAATTACAGCAAACCCAAAAACAGTCCCAAATCCAAGTACCAAAAGCACAGACAACATCACCAGCTGTCAATGCTGCTCTCAAACAAGAAGAGGAAAGAATAAACAAAGCAAAAGCTGAACAAGAATTAAAGAATATGTTGCTAAAAGAAATTAATGATTTCCAAATGGAATTGTATAAGTTTATGAAGAGCACATGGGAGAAACAGGAAAAGGTGACATTATAATGTGCATATATAGTAGACTATGAATATGTGTACTTAATATAGAATGCACAAAAATAAACAGACATTCATTATGTGTTTGTTAAATTATAATATCTATGGTCTTTATATGGACATCCTTAACTTTTTCAGTTTGAAAGAGAACTCCAATCTGTAGACTTGAATCTCAATATAGACATGGATCCTGAAACGCTAAAAAAGGAATGTGAAATAGAAGATCTATGTGAGACTATCACACAACTGAAGTTGGATTTGGTTAGAGCTTGTGCTGTCGTTGCCGAGTCTAGAGCACATGCTGAGTGAGTAAAAAATCTAAGTATATATA
>DVQP01002945.1:0-11590 GCA_018231745.1 Danaus eresimus
TATATATATATATATATATATCGGTTTCTGTACTTCAAATATTTCTTAGGAGACTAATTGTAATAGGTACATAAATTCAGTTGGGGCTCGAATTATGCAAAACATCTAAATTGTTTTAAAATTTAAGGCGACAGGTGGGTACTATTAGAAGAGTAATAAGGAAATGCTTTTAAAACTTTGCCTTTACGATACTATCGTAAGTAGAAAGTCACCAGTTTAAAATGTAAGTGAATTAATATTTTTTAATTCAACATGTTCATACAGTTATCTATTTATGGTTCAAACTAATATCATCGTAGCGGAAACAATCCGAAAATCTATTTCCTGAACGATCTCAAGTTTCGATATAGCCTAAAGCTTATATAGGGTCACTTACTATTCAATTTAAAGTTCTAGTTTAATACAATCATGTATAAAATAGCGGAATGTTATTTGAGAAACCGTCGTATTTTCGTTTAAGTGACTCTATCATTTAGTGACATCCCCGTACTTTTAAAATCAAAACAGATTGTTGTTTATTACTTTAAAAATATAGATAAAGAAGTTTAAAAATACATGATTGATGAGAAGATGCTTGTCTACAATCCTTGATAAAAGTTCGTATGAAAATTCGTGACGCACACATGACGGACTGGCTGCAAAATTTGAAATTAAATTATGAAGCACATTGTAATAATTAAAGTGCATACTTTCTGACAGATTTGTTTACAGATATACGAAGTTGAAGCGCGTAGCTTATAGCAACATATTATCTAATAATCTAACCTAATCGAAATGATCTAAACATTGGAAAAACATTTATTATTGACATACACATTGTAGGCATTGTTCTCACGCGCAGACTCTTAACTGATTCAACAGCCTCTCGACAAATTGCTCTTCAAACTAGCGCGGATTTGTTGGATAAAAAAAATACTCTTTCAAGTCCATTAAGTCGCCTTATACATACATACGGATTATGTCAAATTAATTCCTATCGAGCAGAATACATTAAAGGATTTAAAAAAAAATTAATAATGCAATTGATCTTAACAACATTGTAGATATAAAATTATACCGCTCACTGTTTCAGCACTACCTCAATGTTGCTATTATATTTCGAGAGATTTTTAATTTGTTTTAGTTTGTTATGCGATGGTTCTAACGGCGTTTAAGGTGAATTTGACAAGTAAAAATTATTTGGACGCAGGACTAAACCGAACCATTCGAAAGGTTTGATGAAGTTTGGTTTCATTTAATACTTTTAATGTTTAATAAAAAGTCATCTGCCGTTTCAAGAATGAAAAACAGTTTCGGTTGAAAATATATTTTCTTTCTTTTTTATATTCTATAAGAGGTCACCTAGACTTGGCCAGTAGTGAAGAATCGAGTGCGGCAAGTAATAGATGCTGGTGAGGTCATAATACAACACTCGCTCAGACCATTCCAAATCTTCTTTACTGATTTCCGAGGTTTCTATGTACAAATATAGAGTTCACATCACCGGAAATGTTACTTTTCTCGTTCCACTGGTAGTCGAAATGCGAAAGATACATATATTTAAGGCTGTCAATTTAGAGATAAAAGAAAGTTTCTTATTCTGAAGGTACATTTCACGTAAGTATAAATTATTATCTATGTTATACTTTCTGTAGTTTGGATTTATTTGTTTGGTATTAAGATAACACCAGACAGAGAAGAAAAAACTTGGTTGTCAGCTACGCATTTCCAATACCGAATACTGTTCACTGTACACGCGGGTGAAGTCGCGGGCAAAAACGAGTACTTGAATAAGTTTATTTTATATTAGGTGACATTTATATGAATGTTATAATTGGAACGTTCACTGTTTGTTGAAGTATTTAGAGTACTTAATATGACAACGATTATGTTGTTAAAAATTTACAAAATAAAAAATTAAACTTTCTGATTATAAGTCTTTATTTGTTGTATAGAAAAAAAATTCTAAACTTACACGATCATATAATTTATCAGAATCAATAAATAAATAAATAGGCATCCCGTTTCATTTAATTATGACCTTTTTTTCAGTCTCAATGCTTTTCATTCATATCGTTTTTTTAGTCCGTTTACAACAAAATCTGTAACTAATTCTTTAGAATCATTGGATATTATGAAATCCATGTGTCCAAAGCTTTCTCTTGCTACCTTACGGACCTTAGCGTTTGGAATTACTGCGGCCATATTTAAGACATCTTTTTCACTTAACAATATATCAGACATGGCGTAATGCATTGTCAAATCTACAGTAACTAGTCTCAGATCATATTTTGGCGGCTGGAATCTACCATACGTCAACAAATTTCTTACAGTTCCATAGTTCCATCTACGGAATGATTTATCTTTGATGTTTTGTCCGTAATGCGCAAATTGCTTTACTGAGGCTTCACCAAGTACTTCCAAACGTCCAAGCATTAAGAGTCCTTTCTGAAAAAAAAAGTAGTTCATAAATAAGAAATTCTGTCTTTTATGACTATTAAAATAATTTTAGATAACTTATGAAGAAGTTACACAAAGGTTTGTTGAACTTATTTAGGATATCAAGGAGCTTACCAAAAAGGACCGTAAAGATTGTAGTGCCAGTGCCACTTCAGAATTCGAGCTTAGTATCTCAGAGTCATCAAAATCTAAGCTCTGTTCTATAATTTGTTGTTTTAATCTAAAACCGATTTCAAGCAAACCACTTCGTACAGCAACGTTCTGGAAAAATAAATTAGCACTTTAAATCATTTGTTCCATATTATATGAATATGATACATCATCATATATTGCTCTTTTGTTTAACACATTAAAATATATGACGTAATTTTTTGAAGTAAAACTTCTTATGCACCTCACTACAAGGTTGAGTTAGACGTTTAACACTTGGGGGGAGGGGCTGTAAATAGAGAAAGAGCAAGAAGAAATTTGTGGCGCTAAACGCATGCGGGTAATCAATTATGACTGATAAGTAATCTTAATGAATTTCGTCTTAAAGAAAAACTAATAATTCCTTAAGAATCATTTTGTACACCTTCCTCTTTCCATGCTAACATTACGGAATTTCACTTCTTCCAGGCGGGGCTCTGCGCACAATTAATTTTTTTATCTTACTAAGAGAAAAAAATATTCCAAAATATATTTACGAAATTAGCACGCTACGATACGATACGATAACACGCTAGTTACGGTACCTTAGAGCTCTTGGATCTTATTTTTTCTACTTTAATTTCAAATCAATATATCCGTTATATTTTATAGTCACATGAACAATATTTTACTTACATAGATGAAATCAGTGGCTTTGGCGATACTTTTCAGAATATCAGTTGGGAAATGATCTTGATAGCCAACGCCAGCGAGTATATCAGCAGATATGAATTTATCGTTATATTTCGGTAAAAGTGAGTTTAGGACTAAGAATGCAGTGCCGCCTTGAGAGTGTCCTACGTAGTGTAACTTGTCTTGTTTAGTTCTTTGTAGAACGTAGTCGATCATGGCTGGTAGGTCTTTGGTAGCAATATCCTCGAAACTGTAATCAAAGAACTTCCGTGCGTCCTTAGGATTGTCAGGGTTTAAAGAAACGTGGTTGCGAGAATTGATAACTCCACGTGCATTCCCCATCCAGACATCGAAGCCAGCATCAGCCAAGTTGTAAGCTGAAATGTAAATATTTAAAATAATTAGACTTATGTCAAGAAATATTTTACCTTAACAGAACTTATACTTCTGATTCAAGTTACTCTTCTAACCTAAACTTCGTCGTGCACCCAAAGTAATGTAAGATACTGAGGACCCCTGGAGTCCATGCATCAAAAATACAACAGGCTTCTTTGGACCCAATGGATTGTTCCAGAATCGGAAACGCTTGTTGGGAATTCGTACCAATTCAAGTATGTATCCATCGCTCGTAGTGACCAAATGGGATTCCGAATAATATCCGTCGCGAGCTATTCTTAGACCCTGCAAAGTGACGGAATGTTTCTGTACTAAACACATTACTGTTTTAACTATAATCCATAATCAGACATTGTACCATTAATCGATCACCTAGGTAAATGGAATTTTAAAGGGATCTTTGTCTATTTTTAAATTCACAAAACCTGTATTTGATTACCAGTATCTTTTGTATGGAGCTAAACTTTTTTAATTTTTTCGTACTCAAAAGCTTTCATTTTAAGTATGGTTAACTTATGTATTTTTTTTAATCTTCTAGATTTTCGTCAATTATTCCATGATAATTATCTGTTTTTACTTCGGTGCGTTAATTTATATTTAACATTTAAGGGACATTATACATTTGAGTTTTTACGTCAAATTTCGGATACTCACATTGTTAAACTGCTGATGTCTTACAGATTGTTTTTCATCGACACCGCGTAACACATCTGCAGGCACAGCTTGTGCGCAAACCAGAGTGCTCACTAATAAAATTACACCTAACATGATTAATAATTAATAAACATCGCCCGGACCCCGCTAATATTTATATCCTAGACTTTATCTATGATAACTTCAAATCAGCATCACAATTTGATAAGGAAATTTTACTTATGATACTTTTCGCACAGTCGAATAGTATTTATATGTTTATATAAAAATACAGTACTTTTAAATTAAATTGCATTTCATATACTTTACGCCTCACTTGGTCTGCATTTATGTAACAAATTCGAAGTGTTTTTAAAGATTCATTAATTTGTAATAAATTCAAAAATTTGAGGTTTCTGGTCTAAAAATACAACATTCATCAAAAATATGTTATGCACTTCCTATTTATAGTAGGTAAAATAAGTAATTTAGACTTAAAAATGATTTAAAGGAGAGTTTAAACTGTATTATAGAGGATTTGTTTTGTATCCAAAATATTTGTCGTCATTATTACTTAAACATTGTAATAAACAGCATTTGTGACCACATTTAATTATTTAAAAAATAATTGTAGTACTCATCTACACTTACTTAGTAATAAATAAAACTAGACTATCTGTTTGTAAGATTTAAAAAAAAAAACACTTTTTACTAATGTTAGTATGTGCATACAAGGTAAAATTTTTGGTCTTTTTTTTTTTGTTCCAGCTAATCCCTGAAATGTCAGGGGCCACTTTCAAAGGATTTTCACTGGCAAATAGCTGTTGTAATAAGAATTAACTCAGGCTACTTTTATTAAATAAATTGTATACCTTTTTAAAGGCTTCATTGTCACAACTATATTTTTTTACATTAATGTTTATTTTTATTAATTGTTTAAATATTAGTGATTCAAGTAACTGAATATTTGGCTTGTTATCCTTGCTATGACTATAATAATTAATCTATAACATTGCTTGTAATATTTACGTCATTTCCGAAGGACAATGATAGAGATTTTTTTCATTGCTACTGCGTACGTTAGTTGTTTTCCATTTCTTTGGTATGTGTTCTGGTGTTTTTTAATTAAACAATATTATATCAAATAACTGAAATAGCATTTTTAATATGTTCATATTTCATTTATTATCAACATTATTTATTAAAATTCACAGGTGCTTATGATGTTTCGTTCGTTTTTGTCACAACAACCACTCAGTATCACACGTACCATTGAAATTTAATTTTAGGCCTCAATTACTTTTCGAGCTTAATCGAAATTTTCTCGTTACTCTTTACAAAACTCTTAATATTCTACAAATTTGACAACCATATATTCAAATGAAAAAAATCATAAACACCTCTAAATATTCCAATATTAAACTGACTTCCAACAAGGAGTGTGTTATTTATTTGATTGTTCGGTGGTTCTCGATCCTTTTTCCTAAGTATACTTCTGTTGCGGTCCTATATAAATGATATTTATAAAACACAATGTACTGGTACATAGATAACTTGAGGTAAAATATGTGATACCTTGAATGAACTCTAGAATTTAGGCAAACGCATTTCAGCAGAAGACGTTGTTGCTTGCGGCTGAATGCATACGTTCGCTTCAAAGGTGCTGACAAGATTAATATCTAGTTCTGTGTTAAATATTCATACATTTAGATAAGATCTTTAAGTCGGCTTTTGTTTTTTTTTTTTCTTTAATATACTCATCTGCTATCAAGAGTCATGTTACATACACACAAGATATGTTACACGAACATTTTATTGTGACTGATTTACATACGTCTGATAATATTTTCATAAAGTATAACAAACGTTCTTTTACTTTTCAGGTAAGTTCACATATTTTTCTGGCAAAACTGAAGAGAAAAGATAGCGGAGGTAACAAAATTCACATATATACAATTATCAGTCGAAAGTGTAAACGAAATTTAACTACACGTGCGAAGCTGACTTCCTGAAAGGTTTTCTTCGAAAAGTACCACTGTACCATTATTTAAAAAACATGAAAACTGTAACTGTAATATAAGGTTTGTAAAATATATTTTCAGCTTTATATGAAATAATAAGAAATATAAGAAAAAATAAGGAAGGTCATTGTCAATATATTTGTATCATAAATATTGTAATTATACAAAGCTGTGAAAATTGATAAAAAATGAGATAAGATATGACGAGGTGGCAATCTTAATGCGACTTACACGTCGTAAATAAGAATTTTCCTATTGAAAGTATCTGAAACTAAACCTTCAATATCATGCCAAAAAGGCGGTAAACTTTAAAAAAGTTACAATATATAATACATCACGTAACTCTCTTCTCTCTAACAACAGTCGCTCTTTACACTCCGACAGATAGAACGGTTTATAAACGCATAGACGGTTAGAAAAACCGTTAATTAAAAACCATAAATCAGTAAATAACATCACAAAGACAATGATATAAATATAGTGAAGAGTAGATAGTTTAATAGAAATCCTGTTTTTATCAAAAAAAAAATCCAATCATTACAACTACAGCACTAATTAAAAATAATAACAACATAAATCCACGTATTAGTTACAAATAAACTTAATCAGGTATTGACAAAATCTATATCAAACTACACTGACAACAAACGCTTTTCAGACTAACCTTACCTCCTTTTTCGATATCGGTTCAAAAACTTGCTGCCCAGTACAGATTGTTAACTCATTTTGTTTTTCCATTTCAGCTACGTACCTAATCGACTTATTTATATTTACGTTTATTCTTTACAATAATGTTTCTTTCATACTATTTGGATTTTTTTTTGATTAAAATGAAACATAAAATACACTTTTGCAAAGTCATTTACATTTTAAATTAGAACTTAATTCTCATTTCTCATAGTACATTGACAAAAAGCATTATGAAAGTATTTTTATGGTTTAATTTTACAATTTCATCCTATTTCAGTTTTATTTGAGATACAATGGTTGTAATGAATAATGAAAAAGTTAGCGAATTGCATGTAGACCGGTTGGTTACGGATAAATTATCAGCGGCTTCAACACTTTTCAGTGAATTCATTGGGAGAGCATCTATTAACATAATATTTCGGACGGTACTTCCATGATGATGTGAATTACAAATGAACTAATGATTTTAATAATCAGAATTATATTTTAATTAAATTAGTTTGCCTCATTCACAACCTGAAGGCGATTAATTCAATTAGTTGTATTGATTAAATGATTAATGATTTAATAAAATTTCGTTTAATAATCGGTTATGAAATCTGAAAGGAAGTTATATTTGTTGAGATAAAATTTGGTAGTGATGATTGAATATTGAAGGGATGGAGAGTTTTAGCGATCCGATTCTTTATAATATGTATGAGAAATAGCCAGTGCTAGATTTATCTAAAGAGACAATGAAATGCACTATCAGCTATACGACCCTTGAACTAAAATATCATTCGAAATGAAATGTCATTTATTTATTCAAAACTTTATTGGTTCACTCACAATAAACAAATAATACAATACCAAAAAAAATATTTGCGAATAAAAAAGAAAAGACATCGATGGAATGAATTAGAAACTTTTTGTTTGAAAAAATTCTGACAACACACGCTTATTATTTTGTCAAATATTTTTTTAAACCGTAACAAAATAAAAATAGTACTGTTATTTGCTATTTGTTAGTCTGTTACAAAGTATACAAACATTCAAAGGATGACCATAATACTTGATGATGCGGAAGAAGTCACCTGCTCTCACTGCGCTCAACTGAAAAAAACTTTCATATTAATAGCTGTGTCCTCAGTGTTTGTGGTTGTTGTTGTAGCAGTGGTCCTTCTCATATTAATGTCAAGTGAGGTTGAGTCGGAGATTGAAAATTTTAATGGCGTGTTGGTGGAATTTGTCCTCGGATTGGTATACGTTCAGCTATTCGTTGCTGCTTGCCTCCTGGCAATAAATATTCTCAGGAGAAGATACGCAACCTTCAAATTCCACCTGTGGTATGTAGTTTTCCACGTCACAACCATGTCCCTGTTCTTGGTGACTTCTTTTGGTATGACTTTGGCGAATAAATCTTACGGACTCTTCACTGTCGTGGCACTGGCTTCCATCACCTATTACACTGTTCTCTACTATTATTTTAAGATAAGGAATATGGCTTGGATTTTATTTAAAAACAATTATTAGATCGCATTGTAATATTATAATAAATTGTTTTATTGAGTCTCTTTTATTGTTAGTAGATCCGCCTTTGCGAAAGGAAGCTTATTTTGTGGGCATTTGAAAGTGGCGCAACTCGCGAGTAATCGGCTTCGACCCCGTCACAGCCTTATATAAACCTGACAATGAATTTGCATAAACTATTCATACTGTTCTAAAGCTTCTCGTTTTATCCTTCGCTAAAAGCAGAATATTATCGGATCATCTTATTATTATTACTTTATATTTCAAATACGGTTTCTCTTAACGTTATTTTATTTTAAAGTTTAAAATATTCAGGAACAATCCTAAACGTCTTTGGCCATCGAAATCATATCACTTAAATTACAATACTTTACTTTTTTAAATTTGTTTGGAATACTACTTACATCGGTTTATTTTTGTATTGAAAAAAATCGACATGTAAAAACCGGTAAACTTAAGATTTGCGTTCATTTAGAAACTATAGTTTAATATCGGCTAGAGATGATTAAAAATTTATATTAAAATATAAAATGAATTTACTTAACGTTTTTAATTATATGTAAAAAGCATATTTTTGTTGTGTAAATTATTATTGTCTAGCTCTGTTAATTTAAATTCACCTAATCCTATACCCTATATGCCCATAAATTTGTCTTCTTTAAAACCAATTTGTTGTTTTTTATATTGATATTAAATCATTAACAATCTTCAAAAAAACATTCTAGAATCTACGCCTACAATTCACAAACATAAAAAAAACGAGTTATTACCCAAAGGTAAAATAGAATTTGAAGCTGACGTCGCTCATCCAAGTTCAAACAACTATGCCAGTAATTCAGCTAATCTTATCTGAAAATTGGAAATCCAATTTCAAAGGAGCACTAAAACTAAGAGCACTATTTCAAAAACCGCGTGCGCCCATTCAAATCTCATTCCAGTAAACGTTAGTCCCATCAAAGTCCCACAAATTGCGAACCTAACCACAACACTCGGAGCAGCGAACGAATCAACTGTCAAATCAGAATCATTGTTGATGAATTGCCCCTGAACCAGTCAGCTGGGTAATTGCAAGTAGATGAGTATTAAGACGTCACCACAAACATTTGGGATCGTCGATAGAAACAATGTTGATATAGAAAGATGAAATAAACGTGTGTATAAATGTAGTTCTATGATGGCTGAAAATACAACTAAATTGAACAAAAAATACAAGCGTTCACCATGAGGTCGAGCAAAATCTTTGTTTCTTTGTGTCGTTTGGAAGTAATGAAATTATTTTATTAATTGGATTCTTTATCGTGGGATCCCAAACATAAGACGGGCTTTTTAATAAAGAAATGGTACTAACTAGGTATTAGGGAATTAACGACGTCCCACATGAAGACTCGCTTACAATAAGTTTTGTTGATATCTTTTTCAAAGTAAGAGGATAACACAATTAAATTTAAACTAAATATAAGAAACGACAAAATCATATCAAATATGGTATCGTATTTCATAATTTTTATGTAATAGATATAATTAAAACCTCTCGTTAGAATGTAACAATATACCTAAATGCTAGCAAATTAAAAGCTTCTTAAGACACATTAAATACAATTCACAATAAAACATTTGAAATACAACAATTTAAAACCGCTAAATAATAAGTAATTGAGTTAATATCATCGGACATATGAATGAGAGCGGGCGGACGTTTTTAATTAAGTTCTACTGAATAAATATTAAACGGCAGTCGGAATAAAGAACATTCATAATACAAGAAGTGGATATTAAGAAAATAAAAGGTCCTTCTCTCTGTCGGCGCCTCAACGCGCAGCTGTACGAAATAATTAATTAATTGACTAGACCAAGTTCCCTCCGGCCGCAATGTTCTCCATAGTTTGAAAAGCAATTTATTTACCTGCACATTTGGCAGCCGAACCAACTTGGCAACTGTTTAGTAGGTTCACTAATTTAAACCAATGACCCTTCTGAACGCGGTAATCCCAAATAATGGATGTTCTACGAAGGCTTTGAACAGGTTTTAGATAATTACAAAATGATCCTTATAAATAGCGTCTTGATTCTTAAAGAAACTTAATTGTTGCATCTTCTAGTTGAAACGAGTCCCTTTCAGCTTTTTACTACTTTCTTATTCAAAAATATTAAAATAATGTTCAAGATACAGTTTCGAATTTGTTTTCCAATGCCCGACGTCTCCAGTAATGTCCTGCAAAATGGCTGCAACCAGTGTTTATAGTTTTTCAAATTCAGGTTATCACTTAAATGTGGCCATCACAAATTACAATGGTTCAGTATTACAATTAATTATAATCAATCATAAAAATAATTCTATGGATTTATAAGTATATCACAATAAGTACGCGATACATGTAGCAATTGTTAAAAGACACTTCCACGTCTCTTTGCTTTTATTCCTGTTTGACATGGTCAATATCAGGCTTTAAATTTTCATTATACTTGACGTTCTCTATATAAATACATTTATTTGGTCCGTTATGTTTATTTAATGACATTATTTTCAGAGCTGTAATGTAATGAAGTGAGTTAATAACGTTGTACCATATCAATGAAAAGTGATCCGAATTTAATGTCGTCGTGAAAATTTTCAATCAGAAATAAAATATGAAGCTGACGTGGAAGAAATTTGAACTCAGCTTTTCTTTTACTTTGTTAAATTATTTTGATTTCCTAAGAAAGTTAATAAAACCAATGCGAGGATTTCGTTCTTCGAAATCTAAATCTCTTGAAGTGTGATTGTGCTTTCGCTATCTTTGGTATGATCAGACAAATCGAATACTCGTTTGTCGCTCTATAACACAGACAAAATACATCACTATTGATACTCGGTGTAATATATCCTGCTAAGTGTACTGTGAGCTGCAAACTGCTTCAAAACGGTGCAATACTTTTTCATTCGAATTAAATATATGCATTTAAAAACTCTCATAAATATGTTTGCATGAAGAAACAGTAAATGTTTAATTTCCTTTTAAGATTTTAAACGATTCAATAAATTATAATTTAGGGAAACTAATGAAAGAGTAGAATGACTATTTGATTTATATATATATATA
>DVQP01002946.1:0-11589 GCA_018231745.1 Danaus eresimus
GTTTTATTTAAATGACTCGCAAAAAACTTAGATCACACTATGTATTATGAATGAAAAACGGGTGACTGTCTGTATTTAGTTTCACGACGCAAAACCCATGGTAAGGATGGTCGTGTTTCATGTTAGTACGCTCGAAGATTTGACATCATTTGATTGAAATAAAAATATAGATTTTAAAGAAACAGTTGCAACAATAATTTTAATAGGTTAAAGCGATCTTATTCATTATCATTAAACAAATGAAATATTAACCGTATTCAGTTAAACTTAAGCAGAAAAGCTTATTCCGATTTAGATAAGATAACGTCTGTTTTCAATGAGATTTATATATAAACATTAAAAATTTTATGATAAATATAAAATGGTTACACTGTAATGTTCTATGTTTTAATTAAAGAATAGACATAGTTTTTATATCACAAATTAAGCCAGGGATAGATTAAAGTAATTTTTTAACTAATCTAAAAAAATATAACGATATACAAATAGCTTCATATAATTTATACGTAACTCGAAATAATATAAGATTTATAACCCAAACAATTGCTAGCTAGGTCGAAGAAAACTCGAAAAAAACTAATGTCCAGTTGTACGTTAGCGTAAACACGACATTCATGTAAAATTAACGAATACATTTGTCATTACAATAGCTACGTTTTTGTAACATTTACATATAAAACGAATAAAGCAGGGAAAGTTTCTTGTGATATAGGAATGTGTCTGCGATATGTAGATCCGGTGAAACTTGTGTCATTTGGAAAATCAAAACCAGCTAATATTTGATGTTTATATCGGATATTAACTCCCGAGGGATACTCGGGACCAAAAAGTAACCACATAGGGACTATGATGCTATACAATTTTATATTAAACTGTGGTGATTTACGGGATCAAACACACATACATGTCGGTGGTTACATTAAAACTCAGTTTATAAAGTAGATCATACAAAATGTTACCGTGAAATGAAAATAAGTTAAAATATGCCTTTTTATTTTTCAGTATTTAAATTTGTTCAGCTAGTCTGCCTGCGATCATGGTTGCTGATAAGTAAGCAAAACTTAAAATAAAGTAATAACATATAGTATCCAGAAACTTAGTTTGTACAATTAACTGATTATTTGTTCACACCAAAATCTCACTTATCATTATATAATAGTAATGATTATTTCATTAGAGCTAAAGGCACTCACTAATTTGAATTTCTTTCTCACTTGCCGTTTAAAGATTTAGTTGCTTAATAACTTTCTCATGTGTTATATATATTTAACAGTGGTATCGGAAAGTAAATTATAACATGCATGTTCGTCTGTGTCGGTTTTAGGTCGCAGGCCAACGAATGAATCTCTATCGATCGTAATATTGTAGGACAAACGGAAACACACGTCAGCTGTGGCTGTATTGTTAGATCGGATATAAAGCCTTTATTATGTAGATAGCTCTGTATAAAACTATAAATAAACAAACAATATAAAAATTTTAAAATAATATACAACATCTCGCTTTTCTTTAGCGTGTTTAACTAAACACACACACACTTACACGCACACACACATATATAGTGTTCTCTGTATACACGTATGCAATTTTAAATACAAGTGTTTGTATGTATAGTATAAGAGAGCTTAGTCAGTGTAATTACCACATGTTCCCAAAGCCTACATTTCATTCAGTGACTTCGCAAATACTATAATTTATAAGTGGCAACACTATACGTAGAGTGACGACACAACTTGTGACGAGCACACTGAGAAACTAGTTTTATTTGAAAGCGACTACAAAGTAAGTCGACATTCTTATATATTCATAGTATTAACATAAATTCATAGTACAAACTGCATTAAGTCCTGGTTTATATTATAAAAAAGGTAATGAATCGTTTCAAAATATGATAAAACTTTTTTTGTTGCGTAATCAATATTTCAGGATGACAGATTCAAATTAAATTCATGTTCTTTCGTCCTGGAGAAAATATAGTTCTAGAAAATTCACGAATATCCTGGAACATAAATTCGTGCGAAACGAAAAGTTCTTAATTGCTGACAACCAGTGACGGTATGACATTTGGCAATGATTATCGTTCTACGTCAACAGCACATGACCACAGGGCCATTTGTATATTAATAAACAAATATTTGATGCTTGCACAAATATAAGTGAAGTCGTTAGACAAACTCAACACAATGCTATGATAAATACGTTTCAGTGTCTAACACATTTAGAGAATGACTTCAGTGTTGGTTGAGGAATCTCTCCACTCTGATCGCCGGGACTGAAGTTGACTGCATGTGATAAAGACAAAAGATAGCGAGGTGATTAGTAGTATAAAACGTAACATAGTAATTTTTAATTTGTCGGATTATAGTTACTGGGGTGCTAGGCAGTACGCTATAATCCAACAAACTCAAAGACGTAGTACGTTCCATATTAAATAAATGTATTATTAACCCCATTCATAACTTTCTATATCACAAACAAAATTGCCTTAATATTTTGTTAAAAATGCGAACAAAAACAGAGATATTATACAATATATTTAATAAAATAAAAATATGTGTTTACATGTGCACGATAACAATTCATAGACAACTGAGTCTCATAAAGGCATGCACACACTATTATTATCATTTTAATACTAGAACTATATTAGAGTAAACATTATACAAAATACTAAATCCCCTTAAAAACAATATAATATTCTAGAATATTCGAGTAAAGTTTTATAAGTAATTTAAAGAAAAAGTAATCAAATATGTCTCTTCACAATTGTGTATACAATATGTGAGGAACACGAGTTCTGAAGCCCTCAAGGTTAACCGGTGACAAGTGGATTGCCACCAGCGGAGACGTAAAAATTAATAAGTATTATAAATAACACTAACTAGAACCGGTTAAAGTATATATTTTCATTTTTAATATTCCGCTATACTTATTCTGGTTTTCTAAGGAGATGGCTATGATGTATATTGGATTGTATTAATGCAATTATTTGTCTCACGCGGGAATCGCTTTTATGTGGACGCAATAAGTGCTGTAATGCTGTGAGTGTATTAGATAAACGTGTCCGACTTGTTTAGCGAACATGTAAGTTTTTATGTTTAAACTGTTAATGGGCATTGAATGCTTTAGACTTAAGAGTTTAGAGGTTACATTCAGTGATGGTCTTCACAAAGATATAAATATGAAGAAACGGTGCTAAATGCCTTGTGATCAGCTCGGTATTTCGTGCCTTTGATAATATAATCGATACCTATATGTATTTAAAACTCCAATACAAATGTTTAAAAATTCAGGAAGACGTTTAGTTTATTGCGTTACATAAAATCCTTAAATATTAATAAGAATGTTTATATTATAAAAACAATACTGATAGAGAATAAAACTTACTGATCTTGAGAACGTAATATTTTGCCTTGACAACATTTTTTTGAGCAAATGTATTTTATTTATTATATTATTGCATATGGAAAACAAGGTAATTTCTCAATAAACTTTCAGTGTCTATACGAAACTCACTCGTTTGGTTCTCTGTCGCAAGGAGATTATTATCAAAACGCACGTCATTCGCAAGGCTATTAAAGATAGAATTTTAATTAAACGCCCTTGGACGTGTTGTTAAATTTTAAACAATGGTTTAATAGTTTTCCGTCGAAGGTCTAAGATGAACATTTTGGGGTTTAGTGTCTAAGTTTTTTTAGATACCATATCATGTTCTTACAATATTCTTATTGTTTGATTTGAAAGATAAGGTTTAATTCCTTTACTGTCGTGTGAATTTACTTTCATATATATTATACAAACTGACTGAAGACAGATGGATACAAACATAAAAACGTTTTAAATACTTACTATTTTTAAATGATTTTCTAAAATTACAATCTTCTCTATGGACCATAGATTATAGATCTTTGACATTTCAAGTGACATTATTATGACAGCTCGGGAACATCACTAGTCCAATGTTGTTACATAGTGACGGGCCTCTCGTACCAAAATAACACGGGACACTGACATGCCCTATTTGTATTGTGTTATATTACGGTGTAACTAACAAGCGGTTATAAAACGGATAATTAGTATAAAAATAGATTTAACTCACAAAAACAAAAATAATGCGCTGACAGAAATTTTATCTTAATATAGTATATTATATATATATAGTTAATATAACTTTTTATACATCGTGAATATTTATTACGGCTGTTTTATTGGAATAGAAAATTCCAGTGTTTGTTCCGAGTTGTATAACAACGAACATCTGAACAAACATTCATTGTTCTCGACAATCGCAACATGATTAGCCACACTCACGATGAAGAAATCCACGGCTAATACAATCCTCATCACCAACACTAAGGCTACCTTCTAAAGGATCATCAATATCTTGCTCATACTTCTAAACCTTCTATAATACATGTAAATTATAATCTGACCTCAATTTTATCATAATAAATCTAATTTATGGGTTCCGAAACTTGTTTTGTGCATTTCAAATGAAATTAATTGATTATTGTGATATATACTAGAGCTCCAATTTTTTACTTACTACCCTTTAGACCTGCAACTCTTACAGGGGGATAGATGCACACTTTGGAAAAGGCTGATTTAGAGTAACCTCGATTTCGTCGTAATACAACCTAAAGGATTCTTATTTCTTAGTCATAATACTTCCAAAGTAAACATATTTCGTCGAACTATATCCTAAATAACCTCAGCCGGGTCACAAAACCTCTGTACTAACCTCAACTTTGTAACAATACTTTTAAATAAACATCAGTACGGTTTCAACATACGCCCACCTATCAATAACTGACGCCCACGAACGTGATCACAAATAAACGTTGCTAACAAAGCAAAACAGACATCGAAACGCGATCTAAAAACTAATCTAATTGTCAAGGTCGTTTAGGTGCGCACTAACTGATGCAAGTATTTTACTATATTTATTGACTGTTCTTTTACGATACCAGTAACCAGATATGACCGGTTAACACCAGTTTTATTGAAGAAGGTTTTAGTTTGAATGTTTTGTCGTAATGAAATTGGGCGTATTACGAGGATAGCCAGTGTGTTGTAAGCTTCTTATTGTTTATAGACCGCGTTTGTATAATACTGGTATGTTTGGGATAGGATGTTATATTTTGACTTAATCAGACAAAGTTATAAACAAGGAAACTTAATATATACCTATATATATGAGTGTGTATGTGTTTTTATATTATAAAATGAAAGAAAACTTTTGTGCTTGTTTAAAAAAACCAATTTTGCTAAAAAATATCAAATCAACTAAACTATAACGGAATAAATATAAATTACTTTTTATTCTTGTATACGGGACCGTAGTGAATGTAAGATTTCTAACAGATAGCTTGAGATTGCGTGAATCGATCGGTCTAAACAGGCGCAGCGGAGTTAACTGTCACAGTATTAGCAATGGGGCTGGTGACGAAATAATGCTCTTATATTAGTTATAATGGAGTAGTAATGCACTTCAAAAAGTTCGGACCCATAAACATACAACCGTATATTTGTCGTGTACTTGGTCAATGCTACACAGACATTATAAAGCGAATCAAAATAAAAATGACAATTATATAAATTAACAAAAATCATATTTTGAAAATTTAAAAATGGAATAATTTTATGAAATTAGTGTATTGTCGGTCCTCGATAAATCTACAAATTTGGAACGCAATCGGGCCGTTTAAAGTGAGTCGAAATGGTGGCTAATAAAAAGCGTAACGTGTACAAAAACTTTATTCTATATCAATACATGCATTTTGCAAGAAAATAACCCACTTTAACTTCCAGTTATTCGAATATAAATAAATAATACGCTGACTTCGAGTCTAATAAGGTAAGCAGTTAAGAAGAATAGCTGAAAATTGAAAAGATTTTAATTTATTCAACTTTTTTTAAATAAATGTAATGGCAGACGAAATACGACTTTAATACTACCAGCTTAAGTATAAATTAGAATGTTTTGAAATTCCGTCTATTTTCTTTGTCAACATGTCCAGTATTCGTAAATAATAACATTCGAAATTCAAACTAACAATACAAAAAAAAAATATCCTTCATTTTCGAATATGGAATTATCAGATTTGTAATATACTACTTAAAGCTAGTAGTTTTTAAATTGGTGTTATCTTTAATTTTTGTTAATAATCGTCGAATGAATTTAATCTGATGAATTAGTTCATTCACCGGATTTGCTACTGTGATATAAAGACGATTGACACGCTATAGAAATCATAAATGGAATATAATCCAAACTTTTTACTTAAAAACTCTTTAGATAAGCTTGAAAATAACACTATGAAAAATAGCAATCACGATTGGATTTTTTTATGAGTATTAATTGTAAATAAGAAATTTCTGTATTCAATTATAAGGTCGGCTTTATTTGCGTCAGTGATCATTATTGTTTTACGCTGACGATGTTAAGATTGTTTTCTATTGTTCGAGTGACTAATTATACTTTGACAATGGCCTTCGGGACAAAGAGTTGTTAATAATCTACCTAATGAAGAAATGTACTATATTCATGGCTAACTTCATACCGACAGTTTGTAAGTTATGAATATTAGAATGTAAATATCTATGTAAAGAGAAAACTGAGAATCCATGGTAAGTGACGTGGGACGATACGCATAAACAATGCCTGATAAGAAACCATTCGAAAGTAGCCGCGCTCTATTTAAAATATCCACTAACAAACCAGTAAAAATGTATGAAAAATAATATGAAATCTATACAGATTTCAAAGATTTTACACGTATTTTCTTAGTTATGCAGTCGTTTGTGTTGTTTAAGATATTTTCGTACTTCATGTATTCTATTTGATATTATTGAAGCAAATCAGATATAATGAGATCTAAGATTTTCGCGAGACATTGAAATAAAACTAATAAAATATTTCGGATTTACCACGCGATTTTTTACTACTTTAAACTATATAATCCCGACGTTTCGGTTACTTTACAGCAACCGTGATCACGGGCAGACGAGATGTGAGTCTCACTCGTAGTAAATCCGAAATATTTTAGTTTTATTCAAATATCATATTATAAAAAATACATGGAGTCGATTTGAGAGTCTCTTTTCTCTAAGTCGGTTAACAGCATCACGTTTGTCACAGCGCTCATTAATATCGCAACGTAATTTCCGTACAGTTTATAATGTGAACAAAAATCGTTTGTGTTTTATGCCATTACGTAAGCGAGACGAAATATTATCAAACATAAACATTTTCCAACTAACTGGTTCTGCTGCGTCAATCATCGAATATTAAAGTGACTTAACGCATACAATATATGAATATTTCGGTAGTCAAATCTTTTTCTATATCTGATATATAAAGCAACCGTCGGGATCGAAGTACGTTATCGTTGTTTGTATGTCTATATCGACTTTAGGACATATTTTTTTTCACTTTTTAGGACATGGCTAGGATTAAATTTCTTTTTATACAATTTATATAAACATTAAGATCAATTTGTAAGGAATTTATTTATTTTTATGATTTTAAGCTGTGTTCACACGAATGTTTAATTTCACTGTATACTTCACTACTATTAAATTCTGTGCAGTATATTACTCAGAATAGTCCAATAAGTTGAAAAAAAGTCATACATCAAATTAATGAATTACGCTGGTACAAATTATATATATATAAAAGAAACAGTTATTATGTCCGTACGATCTACTGTTGTCTTCAGGAATACGCACAGAAAACTAAATCTAAAAATATATTACCTAATAACTTTAATTATCTATTATACAATGTACCCCACATCATCGCTACAAAATAGTATACATATAAACTTTCGATTATATCATTTTAATATCACCAAAGAGGTTCTAAGTATTCATGAAAGAAGGTTGTATGTTATCAGCCTTAAAAACAAAAACAAGTATCCCAAAAGGAGTTTTAATATGTGTAACTTTTTATAGACAAGCACCCCAATAAGTGCGGTCACTGCCGCGTGTCCTTCCTGTTGGAGGTATGCAGACGTTTTTTAAGACGTGGGAACCTCATATCATTCTGACCTTTCCCCAGGGAAACACACGATGCATTAGTCAGTCATTTATGTATCTGTGATCGCATTTCTATTGTCATTGTTATTTATTGAAGCGTATTTTTTTTTATTCAGTGTACATCATAACTGTATCTCATTAATATTATATTATATCTATAATAGATAATTATGACGTATTTGCTCTTTGAAAATAATAAAAAAATATTACGTGATTTTAATGATTTTATATTATAATCATTTGTTGATTTTTTTTTATTCTCATCATTTAGAAATAACACAAGTCACTATTTATTAACATTATTTTATTAAAAAAAATATATTTCCGCAACATGATCCATATAAGTACGGCATATTTAAAACATTTTATTTAAAAAGGTATTATGTGAAGGTAAAAACTTTTTGTTTAATTTATTTAAAATAGACCACCGGCGATATATCGTTCTAAAAGCGGTTCAAAGCTTGGTTGCATTTAACATTAACAAAATATATCTGATGTATATATTACATATTTTAATCGACCGAATCATCTGTTTTGGATGCCATCTTAGTTAAAACGAAATGTACTCAAAACCTTAGACAGTTGATATAAAACTATATTGGAAATAAGATTACTAAACTCAAACCAAAAGATAAAACTAGGAAATCTTAAAGAAAGGTTAAGTTATAACCGCTCTTTGTTCGGACGTTGGAATCTCTAGTTTTATGACAAAGTCATAAGAATTTTTAAAAAGTTTACACAGCTTAAAAACTACATCAAATGTAAGAAATAATAATACAAGCTGAAACCCTCGAAATGTATTAACTTATATTAAAAATCCTTTTACAGACAATAATTTAATTAATATCATTATTATCAATATCTGATTAAATTATTTAAATTAATGATCGCGATCTTAGGTCGGAATTTTATTTGTAAACTCGAGCGTCTGTTTATATACACATTGGCTGTTTGAATTGACGTCTTCGCTTTTAAAATTAAAGAGATGTCGCCGTATTGAAATACCGCGAAAGTAGATGTTAGTCGGAATTTATATTAATGATTTAGATATGTAATTACCGAAGTTGATACATTTGAAACCAGTAAAAAAACTAAAATATCAAATAAGTTTTTTTGTAAATGGGAATTTAGGTTAATTGTATATGTTTGTAAATTTTAATCAGAGCTAAAGTACATATTTTTGTAAACGAACGAAACCTTTAGTAGGACGTCAATAAAAAAAAAAAAACGCTGAAGTGTTTTGGATTAAGCTGATTTGTATGTCAAAATTTAATATATCATGAATTTACAGTGGAGTGAGTCGGAAGTAGGTTCCAGTTGGTAAATAATTTTATCGATTGTTTCATGAAAGTCCGCAACGAGTTCAAGGTGACAACGGCGACCCATTTAGACAAGGAGCAATTATGTAATATACACTAGAGTTGAATGACCTATTTCACCAAACTATATGAACTATTTACATCTAACTGCCAAGCTGGAAGTCCAACGAACATTGTACTCTTTGATTGTATATGAAAAAGACAAAATATTAAATATACGTGACAACATAAATCAATTATCAACTGATATATTATTTTACCTTATACTATACCGTAAACATGTTTGAATGTTTTAAATCAAGTATTGTTATAAAAAACCTTACATTCCGAATGTAAAGAATCTGTTGAAAGTATCAAGCCTGTGAAGCGGTGAGTCACTCTGTCGAAACGCAGTGATGTCACATCCAACAAAGCCAGCTTGCATAACTATCTTTTATTGTACCTTTCTTACTAATTACACACAAAAAAAATGTATACGAAAATAATTTACGTTCAGAAATGAAATATTGTGTTGATATTAAGTTTATAATATTTTAAGGAAATAAAAAATTTATAAACAGTTGTTTCGAAAATGTTAGTAAAATTAAAAAAAAAACTGGCGCCAAAAACACTTATAGGATTGAAATGTACAATTTCATGTATGGATGTGTGGTGGCAACAGGTAGGGATGATATTGGGGACATTTATCACCCCTAATATAATATTCAAACAAGAAACGATAAGGGCTGCAGGTAGAAGAGGTAGCACCCCAGTATCACACACACCTGTTGTGTTAATGGCCGTGTTAAGCTATGAAAAGTTCGAGCATACGATTTTTGTATTCAAATTAATGTAACTTAAGAATTGGCGCTTAAGGATTTAAACGAACGAGGTAATAATATCTGAATGTGCTACAGAAATTATATACTATCAATCTCCTCCGAGGAATGTCAAGTGTTTCAGAATGCACGCTTCTTATTTTTTCGCTTTTGTAACATGAAAGACCGAGTTTAAATTAAAAATGTAGAGTCATTGTGTGGAACTAAATACATTCGATACTGTATAAGCAAATGTTATTGCTGTAACGTAAAAATAATGAAAAGTAATTCCTAATGAGTGTCAAGATTATTTTAGTACGTATAAATTATAAAGGTTAGTATTTGAAGCCACGTAATGTATGTAAAGTTGATGTAGCTTTCTATTCGCTGTTAGATCTCGCTCGTTAAGGACCAGAACAGGTTACCTGGGCGCCCGCATCCGTCTTGATTTACATTTTAAGCTGAACCATGGTAATACGATTTAACCAGGTCTTTTTAAGAAATCGTCACCAACAATATAAACATTTAGAAGCGAATTTGCACTTAAGAATTATCTAAACGTACCATACAACTCTAAACATCGTGGATAAAATTTTTAACAGATAACATAAAAATTACGATAGCATACCTTGACGGCTAATTGCCAGCACAAATAAGAAAGCCTCCGACACACACTAGTTAACTGATAACAAACACAGACACGTTTAATATTTATTTTCACTGAACCACCATGTATGTGTATTATACACTTTGTGTACAAACAAGTTTGTTTTCCACTAACAACACACCTGTGTCGCACGTCGACTGTGTAGTGACTGAATGTGTTGTGAGAGTGAGACGGAAACATGTGGGGGGGGAGATAGCTATGACGTGGAGGGAGGACGACCGCTAGACTTCAAGAACGCACACTGGCCACGTTTCAAATATTCCAGACAAAAATATATTAATAATATTCATATAATTTTATTTCAAACTAATTTATGTGTAACGTTTTACTTAGTTATTACAACGCTGAATAATTGCATGAGAGGTTGTAAAGTAAGGAAGTGATCTCAATTTTCGTCATGAATACGCAATTAATATAATGAAGGTGTTCAGTAATTTTGTTATTTAATAGTAACTTTACTAATACTGGCATTAAAACTGTTTAGTAAATTGACAATTACTATTTACAAGTCTGTTTAAAGAAAAATGCTGGTCATTAATCATTATAGGTTTGATAGGGTTAATATATTATTGGAGATGTATTATGACGTCACTATTGTCTACAAAAGTATCAACCGTCCCAGTGTGCCGTACCTCCTGTTACCTGGCACCGGCGATCACGGCGCCCCGCACCTCTGTTTAAAATTTTAAACTTTATGACCAACTAAATAACATTCGTGGTCAGATTACTAACGCTGTAACAATTTACGTACGGAAGACATTTTTTT
>DVQP01002947.1:0-11588 GCA_018231745.1 Danaus eresimus
TGCTCAAACCTTCTCCGTGTGAGAAGAGGCCTTTGCTCAGCAGTGGGCACCGATAAGCTGATGATGATGATTGTTAGTAAAGACATCCTGTATTGTAGTAGAAACCGCTCAGTTTGTTTAAGTGTCCTTATTTCATTCGAAATAAGTAGATTATAACAATATCTAAAAAGTTTGAAAGAACGACTGTAGCTTCAAATTCAAATTCATCACAAACATTGTATTCCAGAATACACATATAATTTCACTAAGACAAAAAAAACAAAAAGGGTGATCATATGGTCCATAAGGCTAAGTGTACAACTACTGTAAACAATTCTCTATCAAATTATCTACAGAAACTGTAAATTAATTGATTTTCATATATTTCTATGGTTTTTGATCTGGACGTATCCCATAGACTTCCATTCAATTATCCATTCCACGTATCCCCGCGAATAAAAAGCATTTACTGTAATATCGTTTGTAAAATAAAAAAAAATAATGACTTGAATGTAAAGACGGAGAATTTTTTTTAACAAATTACGACTTTTACAACGCTAATATCAGCATGAATTAAATTTTAAAATTTGACATCAACTATTGCTTTTACAATTCTTAGGTAGTGATTATATTAAAAACCATTACCTCTTCAATTATAACAAAGAGATTATAATTCTATGAAATATTATAACCACAAATAAAAAGAACCAGAAAGAAAAAGAAAATAAATTTCCATCAAAATGTAGTTTTAAAGTAATAAAAAATCACGTAGCAAATCGGAAAATATATTAGTTTTATGAAAAGCTATATCAACCAAAATAACTCAATAAAATATAAAAAAAATCTTTTCTTCGAAATGTTAGAACTTCATTTTATATACATGAGAAAATTAGTACAGTTATTTTAATGATTACTAATTTCGCGATAATGCTTATGATGGAACTGTAATTTTGTGAAATTTTTTTTTGGCAACAAATACCTAACTTTTATTTTAAGAATAATATTATAAACCTTTATGAAAAGTATTTACGACATTTTCTCAATGAATTATCGTCTATGCGGAGCTCTTTTTGGAAAAATAATATTAACTTATTAGTTGTTTCAATTAAAGATTCTTACTTTATAGTTTTAATATCAGGTTTACCTCTAAAATGGCAAAATCAGTTGTAAAACTTCACTTATAATAGGAATTCCTACTCATAATATTATTTATTCAATATTCTTCAAACAATTTATGATAAGAATTAAATTATTGTGTTTAGGCTTTGCTGTATTCTTGTCATACTTTGGTAAGGCCTAGACGTGATTAATAAATATTTTGATATCTCAAACTAGGCTAGGACTTTTTTTTCAGGAGATTAATGCATAACGAGGTTCGCTCACCACAATGTTTTAAGTAGATTGTTAACTCATCAATCGTTTTATAATATAAAATAGAAAATCTTATACAGTTTTATAAAACGTAATTTAAAATATTTTACTGCTAGTAATTTAACATACACTTCATATGTATTAAGTATATGTAAAGAAGTAATTAGTAGAAACATTAATGCATCATATCTATTATTTATTCATTGTCATTTAAATTACGCAGTAGCCAGTATGGAGGTTTCGTTACACCGCATCTTGCTTTCTTGCATACTTTCTTTGGTCTGTTGCAGACATCGTAATCATCAAATTCTTCTTGACATGATAGTTTGCAAGTATAAGTCTTCTTTTTCGGACATTTTTGGACACATGTATTTAAATTGTTACATCTAACACGTAAAGCCTCACGCAGAATGTTTTCTGTCTTTTCTAATTTTTCCAGCGCTTCAGAATCGATGCCTTCAGTTTCTTGAGTTGTCTAAAATAATATATAGTTGAAATTTATTTTATAATAAGCATAAATCGAAAGTTCTAAAAATATCGATATACATATCAAACTTAAATAAAACAGTTATTGTATTGGTTATACTGGTCAAAATCTTTTTAATGTATTCGTGAAATTAATTTTTTTAAAAATATTTTGAAAAAATAACACTGCCTTTTTTAGGAAAAAGATGGATTAAATGTTAAACTTCAAACATATGACTATATCTCGACTGCAGAAAACTTGGAGCTTATTATTGTTTTTCCTGGTCTCAGCAGGCGCTCACATTCCCAGTGACGCTGCCAAAAAAGCAAGGCTAATAACAATACTCATTAAAAAAGACAAAAATATATGTTACCCTTAATATATGGTAAAGTAGATAAGCTCTTCTATCATGAGGTGGTTCGAGAGGCTGTACGTTGGGAGTCAGGTCATTGGAGACGGCTATGGGCTGGTGATTATCAAGATCATGTTCATAAACTATTGAAACTACCGGTGTCTTGGTTTTCGATAGTTCATCCAACAAACTGTTACGATCGTCAGCGAATATGTTCTGAAATTTTTTTTAAGAAGATATATAAGGAGAATGTTTATTATATATTGGCGATGATTTTTATCCAAATCTGACTTCAATATTGTTTTTTCATTATTCTATTTTCTCTAAAAATTAATATAATTATTGAATCCCTGGAAACTAAAGACAAGAAATAATAAATATAACCAATATACATATATATTAATATTATTTTTGTAAATAAATCAATTTTATATATGTATTAAGTTAAGTAAACAAAACTCACTTCAACACACCAGATTAGTAAAAAAATTTTTAAGCCAACACGTCTTTTCGACATGTCGATTACTGAAATCTGTTAAATCATAACGTTCTCTTGCTCCACAAACATTACGCTTGACGTAATTTAATTAAAGGAAAAACATTCGTTATAATTAATAGAGGGTCGGACATTTTGAGAAATTATGAGACATCATTACTTACTACAGTCTTTTGGTGATTTGTTGTAATTTACGTTGAAAATTGTTTTTTTTTTTTGGAGTTTCTATATAAAAGAGCAGGTTTTTTCTTATTCAATATATTATAATGAATTCCAATAACTGAATGAATGTTTGTACGAATTTCTTTGCAAAATATTGATTTATTGGTAAAATAGTTGTGACGTGAATTTCGAAGATGAACGTTATTCTTATTCAATATTAAAAGACAGGTTTTACGCTGGGCTTCTTGGGTTTCACCTCAATAGAAAATTTATATATACTTTTATATACCTAATCCAGCAATAAATATTGTAACTAATAAAAATAAACAAAAAAATACTTTTGAACTTCGTGACTGTTACTTTTATAGTAATATTTTGTTATTATTTTGTGATATTAAAATTAAATACGATTATAAAAAGATTGGAATTACCGTGATTGCATTGCGTAAAATATTTACCTATGGAACGTAATACAATTTTTAATCTAGTATACGAGTGGTGTTAGTCAACTGTGTATGTATATAATAGGTACAATGAAACTTTTTTATTTGTGGTAGACTGACTGACCGGACACGTAGTCGCCGTTTTTACGAAAAAGACGAGAATAAAAACTTATCAAGAAGTTTGAAAGATGTCGTAGCACTTGTAGCCTATAAGAAAGGCTCTGGTTTTATCTTATGTAACAATTTTAAAAAAGAACAGACAAATAAACAAGAATGAGAATGTTTTTGAAAAAGGGAAAACAAAATTACGGTATTTAGGTTGGAAGCTCTAAATATGTTTCCTAATTAGCCAACAAAAATTGATAAGTTTCCATTAACCGTTCTTAGTCATGATTGATGACGTGTTAGCTATGAAAGTGTGACTGGGACGTGAGTATTCTTGTGAAAAAGGTATGAAAATCATATCATGGATTCGCCGTGCAGATGCTGGGTAAATCGCATTGCAGGGAGAGGACCTTCAACAGTGCTTGGAACTTGTGAGCCAGGAGTTGGTTTCAGAGGCCCCTATCTAATGCGCGTTAAATGCCCACCTAGAACGTCCAAGCTCCTCTCTCTACCTAACCAAATTTGAAACAAACCTACTAATTTAAACTTCTCTAGCTAGAAAAAAGTTTATTAAGATATCATTCTTTAGAAGGTAGTTCAGCGTTCAATTTCTTAGGAAGGTGTTTCAAAGACTCGGCGTCGGGGCATAAGGCTCGATCCATTCAATTTTGGCTAGAAACAAACTTTCTGGACTTTGTCAAAACTGAAGATTTTCTTTAAACTAGTCCTAATCTAAATCGTTGTTTTATGATTAATTTTTAGTTTCAAATGTTAAGGCCTGTTCTAAAATTCAATTAAAATTTAAAGTCCAGAAAAAACAAGCCATCGGATTCTCAGTGAAGAATAATCCCAATAAAGACCAGTGTTGCTATTATCAATAGGCCCTTGTAATGTTTATAGCAAAACTGTGAAAAACAAAAAAGAGTGATAGTGAAGTTAAATGGATTAAACAAAAAATGATTTATTGAAGTAATGAAATGTATTGTTAGTTCATAGGGTTTTATCTGAATATTTTTTTAAATCGTTTAACACTTAAGTTGACTTTAGAAAAGTTTAAAAAATATACTACAATTTGAACATTTGCGATATTAAAAAGTTTTTTTTGGAAGATAAATGAGTTCACTCAATGTCTTTTTTTTTGGTCCTTAACGGCGCTATGATCGACATAAATCATGTACGTAACTTAGTATTAAGCCAAATAGTCTTACTCCGATTTCTCAGTACGGTAAGTAATTTGTATGCCATAATATCGTGACATTAAATCTGATAATAGCATTTAAGGCAACAAGTAAATACAGTTGTAGGAAAATTTCAAATTCATAAATAAATATTAATTTTAACTAAGCAATTTATATTTTAAATCGACATTAAAGTATACTTCTATGATATTTGTTAATATTTTCAGACAAAGGAATATAAAACTGTGCAATAAAAATACTATGTTCCTTAAAATACACGAAGCAGAAATTGCATAAAAGATGGCAGCGTATAACTGCATATTTTACGACTAAAGTCCGCAACTCAGTGGTTAGTAATAATAAATAATTTCACTCAACACTGTTTTGAGTTTCTATTTTAAGGTGCGGTTATGGAATAGCTGATAAATAAACAATTCTGCACAAATGATATCAAATGTCTCAACTAAAGTCGAAGTTATGTCTCTCATATCATGGAAATTAAAATTGTTTTGAGAGTAATTCATAGTGTAAAATTCAACAATCAGTCAAATTACAAGTTAATTCAAATTTCAAGTTATCTTGGTTCTTATTCATATTAAATAAGTTTATTTTCAACTGCCATCTCTTGATAATTATAGTGTCATATTGTAAATTATATTTAAACACATAGACGCCATTATAAAGCAGTAACAAATTGTTAGATACATTTTATTAGAACAAAATATATATACAACTTGACGGACGTTTAAAATTTTAAATACCCTATATATTCAAAACATAAATTTCGATTTAAAAATACAACGACATTTTGGCAAAAATTAAAGGTAACCTTAATTTTTATTCCTCTTTGTTGAAACGACTTTCTTGTTACAAAGGCAACTTTTGAACATAAAGACAAAGCGTGAGCTAGAAAGCTTCCAATGCAAGTCTTTTAAGCTGTTATGATAAAATATTTACCCACCGAAATTGTTCGTGTACCTTTATTCGTACGTTTAAGTGCAATTCCGCTGTATGTGGGGATACCCTCATATTTTACTCTTATACATATTTTAACGTAACTTGAGTTATATCATCTTTTACGTTGTCTGCACCCGGTCTTGTGTTCATATTGTCGACATTATAATACAGAAAAGATTTGTTTTGTGACTCTTTTATTACCGGATTTCAGACCTTTATTTATACTTATTCGTGTCTGTCGTTTTAAAATGTAATGTGTCCAATCTAACCTAAAGCAAAAGGTGTTTTCAGATATTCAATTAAGTATCAATAATAAATACTATATTAAATCGAAGATATAATAGAAAAGATGTGTATTCCTTATATTTGATTGTTATTCTTGTAACCTACGAAGCCAGGAGGTGAATGATTTTCAGTGTCTCGTACATTATTTCTTGACACACAGCTACTAAGTACTAGTCCCTTAGTCTCATTGCACCTATTTATCCTTCTGAATACAAACCAAACATAATATAATATTTAGGTGTTACCTAATAAAAATATATTAATAATCATAGTCATCATAAAACTGCACAAATTACTAAAATAAATGTTACCCTAAATAATAATACGAATTACTTGAATTCAATATCTTTTTGTAACCCAAATATTCGTCTCGCTACAATATTCAATAATATAATTTTGAAACTAAATTATTTGTATAATTCCCTTAACTTCTCAGCATTCCATAGATTTACCGTCCAATTGCCGGTTGCAAAGAAGAGCTTCAAGAGTGTCTGGGATTTGTGAACCAGATTTAAGTTTAAGAAGCCCCATCTAACCTCCACCTTCCAAGCTCCTCTCTTTACCAAAGCAAAATTGTTAACAAACCTACTAAAGGCGGCTTTAAAGTACGTTCCAAGAAATTAATTATATTTATTCTTAATTCCCGTAAGTGCATAAAATAATTAAAAAAAAAAATTACATTTTCGGGTTATCGGATTATTGCAATAACAAATTTAATCAAAAACTTTCAGTATTTTGAAAAAATTATATCAAACGTTTGAATAAATAAACATAACAATATATAACTTCCGTTTTCATCCAAATTTTATCGTATTTTATTTTTTATATTAAAGCTAGCAACAAGCGCGATAGAGGAAGTTGCAGATATCCTTTGAGATGCACCAATTGAATACTGCTTCATACTGTTCTTCTGTGAGAGTGGTTCTTCCCCGGTCGAGTTAGCCCATGTCGTTTGACCACAGCTAATTTCTATCACCTTTTAAAGGTAATGAACCGTAAAATTCCTTAAGTACATAATTTTCATAAATTACTAATATATTTAGTTATAGCTAAAACTATATCCAAGTAATACTAATTACTGTACATATATAAAAGGGAATATAATATGGCAATTAGCTTTAGTTCGTTAAATATAATACATCGGTAGTTTTGGGCAGAGTTTAAACTGTAATTGCTTAACTCTGTGGTCGTTGTATGTTGGGCGTGAAAGTAATTATTGGGAATAATTAAATATTAAAATCGTTTTAATCTCATACACTATCTAAAAAGTACATTAATTATAATGTAGTTATTTCTTGATCTTAGTATTTCATGTTTCTATCTGATATTAAAATGTAATTTACGTTTACACCGTAAAGATAATGTAGAATCACGACTGATGAAAACACTTCGTTGAAATTCGATTCCAAAGAAACTAGTGAAAATACCCCGGCGCTAGCTAGACTTGGAATTACATACTGTGCTAACGAACTGCTCTTGAAAATAGAAAACTGACGCTGAGCGTAAATTTAATTAGGACTAATGGTTCCGTACACAGTTTCAATCTCCTTTAAAGATTCTTTACTTCCTGTTTATGTTAATAGTAAACAAAAAAAAATAACATACATTGAATATAAGAGAGATTTTGTATAGATATTTGTTTTTATTTACAGTGATATAAGTAATATATTATAAACACATATCTTTATATACATTCTTACATTGAATTTAAACTTTTTGCGATGAAAACTACCTAAATACTTAGTCTTTTAGTTTTTTATTATTAACAGAACCCTAATAAAAGCACTAGTGAAAAAGTAGGTAGATACCTAACAGTAACGTCAAACCGGCTTGAACAAATATATTAGGATCTTAAACACTCGTGTATAAAGTTGAAAATTCAATAAACTCACTGTTTATAAAGATATATCAACCTTTTGCTTTAGGTAGCGAGAAAACAAACGTTGAAGTTTGAGAAAAATAGTTCTTAATTCCAAGCTATGTTCTAAAGTCAGGTAGCTGGACAATTATATGTATTTGTTATATATGTCTACATAATTAAAACATATATAGTTAGCTGCCTACCTACCTGTTAAAAAATAGAAAAGCAAGGATAAAAATGTCTAAACACTATTGAAAGAGTATTTTGTTTTAAATTATATTATATGTATATAAATTACGTATATATAATGTGACCCTTATTAATAATTTCTCAGGAAACTAACTTGATAGTTAATTTGAAGTGTTTCGTTAATCGGGGTTCGGGATTGGAATTTTAAATGGCTTAAACCGCTATCCGAAATTGTAGTTTTTAATCCATTATCTGCGGTGTTTGCATCTTAGCATACATTATGTACCCTAAGTTTGATAAATTCATTTGTACATAATGAAAGGGTATCATCAGTAAGTCTGTGACTATATCATAATTCACGACTGGTATTTAAACGTATGTATTTCAGGATACATATTCGTATTGTACATTACATGTTGACGGAAATCTATTCTTACGTTAGCGAATATTTCATTTCTGACAGGTTTTAATCCTATATGATAATAAACTTTGCATACTAAATATTTTTTTTAAGCTAAATAAAAGTAAAGGTAAAATCCATGCCTTAATAGATTAAGTGTAACAAGTCATTGTGTTTAAACATTTGTAAAGGGATCCAGTAGTGTAGATAGGGCATTAATAATTTTATTTAATATCACATTTAAATTGGCAGCGAAGTAACATCTGCAGTGAATCGAAGTGAGTGGAGTAGTGTAGTATTACGCTTCGAATCCTTTGACAACCGTTGCTTGAGTCATACGAAAGTTGCTCAAAGCGAACCCAAGTATGAACTCTTGTCACTCAACTTCGTACAACTTCGCGAGTAATGTAGATAGGGCATTAAGTTCCTTTTGAAACCATAACCAATGTACTCGTAAATGGCATGTAATTGATATACGACAACAATGCACACATGCACACACACGCTCACATGCACACTGGATTCTTAATGTTAATAATCTAACTATGAATGAGATGTTTGTTAAAGTTCAGACCAATGCATGGTTATGTAGGAAGTATGAATCTTTTTAATGGTTTACTTACAATAATATATCACATACATTATATTATTTTGGCCCCAATTCATAAAGATATGTGGAAATTGACCTAATTAAGCAGTGTCCACGATAGCTGACATACCTGGGTTGGGCTGAAGACAAAATAAAATTGCAAAATACACCCACTATTATTTTTTTTTATTTATATAATTAATTAATTATTTTGGTTTATTATAACCTCGAAAAGCATACGTTGTGTAAACGGATATTATTCATATATTCCTTTTGAATACTTCAACAATATTTTAGTTTTATTCTAAATAATATTCGTCGCGGGGTAGTTCAAAGGTCGGCCTCACGTCGGATATGAAATTTACGATTTTACTAGATTTATAACACTCATAAGGGATTCGGTAGATAGAGTTTACTTTCTAACTCTGGTCGTTCGAAATAAGTGAACAACACCCTTTCGCATTTCTTTGAATTGAACAATACTGTTACAGCGCCGTATTGTATCACATGCCAAATGGAATGGACATATCTGAACTTTCCGAACTTGATCTGACCGAATTGAGAAAGATATATCAAGTGGTCGGATCATCATTTATTTTTTACGATATCAGAAGAAAGATACTATAAATATATTATAGTTTTATTATATACAATGAAATTAAAAAATGAAAATAATCAAATAGGATGTAACGGAAATTTCTGTCCTCCAATAAAATCTATTTATATGACCCTTATAAATTCAAAAATAGTTTTTTTAATACATTACAATAAATAAATCTATTTTCACCTTTAAGTATTTATAAAAATTTTAACATTATTACTAATTTGTTTTACAATATGAGATAATTTTGTTTAACGAACATATTTGCAAGCTGGTATCATATAGGTTTATTTAAGTTAGATTGATTAATAATGGGTAATTTTAGAAGATCCTATAACAATAATCCAATTAGCGGTTCCGTAAACATTGTTAAAGTGGTAGTTATTTATATAACCGGTTAGTTAATATTCAGATTATAAAAATGTTTTTATTCTTAGTAAGTTTATTGCCATTGTGTATTTGGCTTTGTGGTGATACAAATATTTTTTTCCTTTTCAATTGACAATAGCTGTGGAATAACAAAGGAGAGGCTTCGAATATGTGGTTGTTTGAAATTGATTGGATCAAATGTATGAAGGGTCCAGGAAGTTGTGAATTTTATAGATATCTCTAGCTTCATACACCGATTTCATTTGAAATTAACAATGTGTAAAAGTGTGTTTAGGTGTAAACATGTTTTATAGCTTGTAGTTTATACTCTATAGTGTACACAAAGATTATATATTTGCTTCTTTCGATGTACAAACTGAATTGTATATCTCGTAAGTGTTAACATTAAACAATCTTCATGCAAACAAGTAAGAGGTTACATTGTGTAAAATGAGTTAACATTGGCCAGATAAGACTGACTATTGTAAAATCTCGTTATAACGAAGTTTATTTTTTATAAAATTTAATATTAACTGCATATTTTTGTATTTAAACGAGTACAAGTAAATACAAAAACTTAAATTATATACTAAAACCTTGCTCGGGAATCACGCTATCGTGTGGTTAACTGTTTGATAATCGCTAATGTAGTTTTTCCGTTTATCGTGAACAGATAGACAGACAGACGCAGCGAGAGACTGTTTTAAAATATGTATTGATACAGACTCCTATTTGAGGTCTACCGTAACAACAACACTGCTTATAAATTGACTTCTTTGGAGCCTTCAAATTGTTACGGGAAGCACAAGAATTGGACATTAATCTTAGAAAAACTCTAGAATTCAAAGATTATTTAACACAATAACATTAAGGACAAATAATGGTTACTTCTCTTAATAGTTACATAAATTATTATTTTTTTTATTTTCTATTCATATTGAAATCACATCTGTCTTGATTTTGAAAGATGTCAACTAAAAAAACATAACTTTTCTATCGGAACAGCTGTTTTCCTTTGTATTTAGAAAAAAGTTATGAGTATATACATTTGCTACACAAAATTTCTGACATTAAACAAGTGTAACAAATAAACATATATATAGATGTATTATAATGAAATAAATATCTTCCCTGACCATAACTTTTATTATTGATTTAATTGATAATAGCACTCTACTTAAGTTTTTATTTAAATGTAGTCTTAGGCCTTATTTACATAAATATTAAAAGTAACATTCATCTCGCATCCAAGCCCTAGTTTTTAGGAGTAATGCGAAATGTGACTTTAAGTCAATGTATTAACGGATTTATTAAAAAAAATGCGCTGAATATGACATAATATTTCAATTTAACTTTAATTAACATTTTCTAGCTAACTGGTGTACGTGTTGTACTTGACTTACGTGCTGTTAGTGTTGAGCTGTTGAATAAAAAAATATAAAAGTGATTAGGATATTTCCTTTTTGTGCTCTTTTTATGAAATGGGATTAATGATTCAATATCGATATGTATGTATAGGCATCGTAAAAAGTTTACTGCTGAGACGATTGTTATCGATAACTTATACAACACTATCGCTGTTTCGTTTCACTTACGTTACAACAATAAGTTTTAACTATTTGTTATGTATATACGAACATTGTAATAATTACAATATTATATCGGATCTCTGCGTATTTATACAAATTTTATAGGCAATGCAATTGGAAGGACTTTATTATATGTGGGAACGAAAACGGTTGGAATGCATTCCAGTCATTCGACACCATTATTCTATATATATAT